>JBBPLC010000162.1:28424-51938 GCA_038089535.1 Hemileccinum rubropunctum | reverse complement strand
GGGAGGAGACCCTACCGGTCTACTCTTTGATTGGGTAGTCGCAATCTTTTTTATACCATATGTGAGTGCAAACCAACAGGGACGTGCTCAGTAGCCGTATGTTTATATCTTAGTGGCCAGGTTCTGTGCCAAGTACCATGGACTGTACTCTCCAAGTATTATAGTCCTCGTTTATGGATTGGCGGCTCAGCCATTCTATGTGGCATGTGCTCCACGTCGATGGTGAGCGGTTATCCGGAGCCTTCTTTCCTGACTATCTAACCACGGAACACATATAGTCGATCGCAAGCAATTTTGAAAGCCTTCTTATTTCACGATTGAGTCTTGGCGTTTTTGAAGCAGCATTCGGGTCTTCAGTTGTATTGTATTTATGTATGCCTTTCTATCGTCGCTTGAGGCTATGTACTGATATTTCGTCCTAGCATTCTACTATACGAAAGCCGAGTATGGCACACGGATTGCTTGTTGGTTTGGTTTTGCTGCCCTTGCTAGTGCATTTGGTGGCCTACTCGCCTATGGGATTCAGTATGTCAAGATATCCATTGCCAATTGGAGGCTGCTGTTCTTGATAGAAGTAGGTCCACTTTCTGTTTCCCATCTGATTTCGCTTACGAACGCGAACAGGGCGTTCCAACAATACTTCTCGGAGTGTTGTGCTTATCTATCCTACCAGGGAGGCCGGAGTCCACCGATTTTCTGACATGTGCGGAGCGCAAATTAGCGATAGAACGTATGAATAGAGGGACAGCCGGAGACAGTGGAGCAGTTGTGAATTCAAGTACACCTCTTGACCCTCTTCTGGGTGCCTTCAATCAACTAATCTCGGTTTCAGGACACGTCATCGCTGCCTTCCTGGACTGGAGGGCGAGTCTCTCTTTCTCAGGTGTCAGCGTGTCGTAGCTGATCTCGACCTTAGGTATACGTCGCCGGCATCATGTACTTTGGTTTAAACAGCGCACTCGGCTCTTTGTCGGCTTTTTTGCCCACGATCATCGAGACAATGGGACATTGTACGTCCGTCCCAGCATATCTCGAAAGAAACAGATTGATCACTTGCACTCGTCACTCCCAGCGGCTGCACTATCCCAGCTTATGACCGTCCCACCTTATGCAGTAGCCGGTCTGGTCCTGATAACCGCGTCATATATCTCTGATAGAATCCAGAGCCGCGGGCTCTTGGTCGTCACTGGGTGTACGTTTGGAGGGATCGGTTACATGTCCGTTTTCCATTCCATTCTCTCCCCATGCTTCTCACCACCCAACCCCATGTGATCAGGATTCTTCTGTGTGTCACGCAGGCACACATCCAGGTCCGATACTTTGCCACATTTTGCATCGCAGCAGGCACGTATGCCAGTCTGGGTCTCATTCTTGCATGGTGTGCGTACCGATCTATGTATTTATGAGGGAGGCGAGGGGAACCATATCACTGACCAACCACCCCGTTCTCTCCTTCCTTCTCCCTCCTAGTCACGCACAATCTAGGATCAGAGACGAAGCGGGCAGCGGGCATGCCCCTCTTTGGCACCATCGGGCAAGCAGGGAATATCCTGGGATCACACTTGTACCCCCTGGCCGAGGGCCCGGCTTATTCGTGCGTCACCTCCTCTTGTTGCATCCCGCGATTCATGATCCTAAGCCGTGGATGCTGACGCCGATGTCACTATCACTAGACGCGGGTTTAGAGGTAAGCCGTACTCTCGATCTCGCTCGTCCGCGATACACACCACTGACGCCCCGCCCTCAAAGTATCTGGCGCGCTCTTGTTCCTGGCTGCGCTGTTGGCATTGATGCTCACCGTACGTCGAGTCCCTTGCCTGCTCCCTTCCTCTCTTTCGTACCACTTCGACGACGGCGCTTGACTCTGGATTAGATCTCGTACCGACGAGAGAACGCCCGTCGGAACGCCGCGTTCGGTGTACCCGATCTCGATGCGCCAGTCGATACGTCCGAGTTGGCGGACAAGGTGTGTCGTCTCCCTCCCTTTCTCTGACATAACGCATCGATTTACGCACGCCCCGACCCTTAGGCCCCCGGATTCCGGTACCTCCCGTAAAAACCCAAGCAAATAATGGGGGGAAAGCGGGAGTGACATTGTGAACGAATGAGATAAGGAGGAATCTATAGCCTCGTTTACTCGCAGGATCGCCATTCGAATCTGATGAGTTGGTTTTGTCGCATCTTTCTTAACCACAGTACTGTTCCAAGGTGCGATGCGCTTGAAAGCCCACGCGGGAGTGGGAACACTCAGGGACGATATCAGAACGTGAGGAGCGTGTGGATTTGAAGCGGGAAAGGAAGATGGATCAGTACACTAATCAGTGGTATATATACGTATGAAAGGCATCATGGAACGCGACGGAGTGTAGATGGATGGAATATGTCCTACTAGTATAAGCCACGTGACTTACAGTGCTTTGGTTTGGAGCAACCGGCGCGTCCGTCATTCATCATGGCTAATAACCATGGCTCTCACGATTCACGTTTCAAATCATCATCATTGTCAACCCGTAGGCCTTCGTCAAAGAGAGTATGTGAGCGAGAAAAATGAAAATAAAGGGAGGAAAACGAGCATCGAGGTTACTTTCGAGAGGTCATCACCAGGTCGTTACTAAGGATGCAGACGATTAAGAAAGAAAAAGGACAGGCGAGGTGATGGGGATCAACGGTAACACACAGAAATGGGGCAAGGAAGAGGGAGCACTAGATGGCAGTACCGTCATCGGACGTAATCAATATCATATCCGAGCAGACAATGGTAGCAATGTGGATCACAGGACAAGGAAAGGGCAGAGCGAGATAGGATGGATAGGTAGGGGGCAGTGGGCAGAATGAAAACAGAAAAAAAGGAAAAAAAAAAGGGGGGTACTTTCCACAGGGAGCAACAAGGGAGAGGGTCGATATGCAAGAAGTGGGATGAAGGCAAAAAGAAACAGAGAAAACTCGAGAACGGTGTGCAACAGACACATCGCCCAGTCATCCGTATACCAGAATTGCCACATGCGTTGTTGTGTTGAATCGTGTTCCAGGAAAGAAAGGAAAAATGATAGGATCTGTTTCGAGCTCACTTGCCACCTTGGGACGCCTGCAGGATCAACGACTTCTCTTTCAGCACAGAAGGGTAGCTATTCATTAGATGAGCGAGCGCCCGGAGATCGTCCTGATCCAGCAACGCAATGGTCAGTTTGGGCTAGAATAGTGCAACACTCAGCATCCTTTCAACTGTCATGGGCCCACAACGACTTACCGCGCCCTTGATGCCATATGATTTGATCGCTCGGAACCTAACAAAACCAATAAGTGTCTTACAATTCAGTGTACGAGAAGGGCACGCACAATTTATCACCGAGTTGTTGTTTTTGGGCTTGTATAGGTTTGTCGAGGAGTCCATCGATAAACTCGTCGGTCGCCTTCACGACTAAAGGATCAGCCTTCGGTAGCGGAAGGCCAGTCGCCGATGCAGAATTGGCAAGCTTGATGATCTCTGCAGCGGGTAACCGAGCCAAAGAAGCGATCGTATGGGAGGTGGAGCTCGGGGTAACAGGTACAGGCGATGACGCTGCAGACGGTCCACGCGACGACAGCGCAGGGGTCTGCGGCGAGTTCTCGAGTGGACTGGTGGCTGTCTTCTTTGCCTGTGGCGTGGCAGGCACTGGTGCGGGCGACGGCTCTGTCTTGGACTCCTCTCCATCGGAACTGTCCAACACCATCTTTGCATCCGCGATCTTGACTCTCAGCACTTCAACATTGAAAAGACACATTGCTCTTTCCCGTTTAGGCAGACTCATGAGCAACTCCACGAGCCCGGCCTGTCTAGAAGGCTCGATCTTTGCGACAGCAGCAGCCATACGATCCCGTTCGGAGGTAGGTGGAACGGAACCAGAAGGCGAGGAAGTGCGTGGAGGTGTGGACAAAGACGCAGAAATGGAGATAGGTGTCGAGGGATGTTCCGGAGCCGAAGCTGTTGCAGCCAATTGGCTTTGATCCAGAACACGGGAGTCTTGAGAGTTCGCAGGTGATGCCGACTTGACAGGAGACGGGGTTTTAGGTTTCAGAGCCGCACGTACACTTGCAACTTGTTCCGCAAGTTTGGAAGGATCCTGAATGCCTGCCACTACTTCGCTGAGAGAGAGGGCGACAAGAGACTCAACGACCGTATCGAGTTCATTTACCGGAATACTATCACTTGTTTTAATGCGCCTGCTAAGTTCACCGGTGAGCACCTCCTTTCTGACAACGGGTGAGAGGGCTGCAAGATCATCGTAGCGCATGGGGAGGTTGAGGGTACCAGCGAGGGCAGCCTGTGGAGCGTGAGTGAGAGTCGCAGTAAGCGCAACGCGCACGTACGTTATAATAGCTGCCAGAGCCTCTCCTACCCCTATCAGGGCGATCGACGCCGATGACGGGAGAACCAAGCACCGAGGAAGGGAAGCGGGGGCTGGAGAAACCGACAAAACTTTCACCGCCCTCGCTCGCGGTCGGGCTTGTCGCACCACTAGCGCTACGTGGGTGGCCATTATGACCGAAACGCTGAGCCAACTTCTCCTGGCGCAGTTGCTTGGGTTCGTGTAATCTGACCACTAGTTGTTTTGAACCAAGAAACATTCCGTTCATGCCATGCATCGCGGCGGCCGCTATGAATAGCGATAAGTAATCGGATGCAGAATTCCAATCTTGATGATGCAAACCTTGATCGGGTGTTTGGAAGGAAACGAAGCCGAACCCACGACTGTCGCCGGTTTCATTGCGCATTACTCGTGCACTGAGGAATGATTAGATAAACTAAACATTTAATAATATACAGAATTTACCTGACAATTTGCCCAAACTAGATGCGCCAATGGATGAGAAGCCAAACCCCAAGAGAGCAAGTATTTACCTGACGGAAATGGGTGAAAAGGCCATTCGAATCGATTTCTGGGTCTAGATTCTATTTCAAATATCAAACATGAAGGTATGTTCAAAGTGAGTGCACTCTGAGGTCACCTTGCAGAATAAATTGCATGGATCTATAAGACCACTGTGACTATTTGAACCCGGCCCACTCAAAGGGGCAGGTTGTACTTGTTGTCCTGGACCATGGACAAAAATAGGGGCCCGGGGCGGAGTAGCGAATGGATGAGCACGGGGAGGGGAATACTGTTGGATTATGATGTTAAATAGTAGAGATGCAAACAGAAATGTATTACCTGTGCGGGGTAGGGATACACAGAACCGGATGGCACAAAAGTAGGCGCGTGAGCACTGAACTCAGTGGCACTGCCACTAGTCCTTCTGCCTTGGTATACTGTTACGGCGATGTTTTGGCCCTCTACCTCGAAACAATGCATAGCTTCCTCGGCAATGCGAGCATCTTCTTCACGCCAAAACTCTACGACTCCGGTATCACTTCCAAATCCGGTCTGCGTGCGAACTGACGCAAGAGCGCCATAAGGTCGGAAGAGGTCATACAACTGGCTATCGGAGAAGCCAACCGGGAGATGCTTCACAAGACGTGGTAGTGCGGAGGGAGGGGGAAGCGAGGTAGGAGGTGAGGTTGGTGGGTACGGCGAGAGGACGAGAAGTAGGGGTGGTTGAATGCCCTGAATGGGACGCGACTGCAAAGTAGCCAGTGCTTTTTCGGCTATGGAAGAAAACGTCGATGACTAGAGACACATTACACACGATGAATGTTCACACCTTTCTCGAGGAACTTGAACTCAATCGTCCCAGAGAGCGGGCGGTTGGTCCCGTCGCGTGGAATATTGGGTCTGAAAGGCGCACAAGACTGAAAGGTAACCGCAAGATTCTCGTCTGCAACATAAGGAGGGAGATTGGAGATGTACAGTAGGGGCTCGTGAATATAAGGGTGGGGCTGTGGGCCATCGCTTTCTTGCAAAGGAGGAGAGGCATATCCAGAAGCCATCTTTGATTATCGGTTGTGGTTGTATACCTGGATGTAACTGCAAAGTGAGTAACGATCCACAGCAAGACGCGGAGTAGAAACAAACCCTCTAACAAAGCCAACAGCCTGTGCTGGACGTCAAGGTGTTGGTCAACGCCTGCACGCGGTTGGTGGCCTGCTTGCCACAAGAAAATTCGGGTACAGGCGTGGAAATATTATGTAAGCTTTCCGCCACATCTCTTGAATGACCGGCCCGGGGTCGAGGCCAAGTTCAAGGAACGTTTCAGCACTTATAGTCTAGCACCAGCGAACCTTTGATATTAGCGTTAGTGAAATATTCCCTTTCCTTGATCGGTGCGATCAGCCAACTCACCTCTTTGACTCACCGCGGATTCGTCCATCGGGCTAAATAACCCGCTCGAAGTGTGAATTACCGTACCATTGGCTCACTTCTTGGACTACCCCTTCTTGGTGGGTATTCCTTTGTGTCACTGATCTAATCAATGTTAGGACAGCTACGTGTCCTGCGGCATATCGATTCGCTATATATATCTGACTCCACTTGAAAACCCCCCCAGAAACACGACTTCCGGACTTCTAGCCTATTCAGTTGACATTGAGTGTCATGGTCTACCTTATTTCCACGCTACCTACCCCAAACCTACCCTGTATGGAGGTAGGTTGCGCGGATTTCATTTCACTCACCGCTCCATATACAATTTTCGCGATTCGTGTACTACTTTTATACTTATGGCACGGTAAGTGAGACCTAGGGCCTTCGCGCTTCTGCGTGGTGTAACGAAATTTATGCGGACCTTCCTTTCTCACTATTCCACGAGGCTTAGATCAAGATGTGACGGCCTTACGTTCTGCCGTTCTGCGCCACGACGATATAGTTGAGCTACTCGCGTTTCATTGGAACATACTAATCTCCCTCACGGCAGCCCTGGCCTAGAGTCCGTTTACGCTCATCGTTGAAACAGTTGCGATGTAAATGTAGAAATACCTCCTATGCGTTCCTGCGAGTATCGGAAGTGTGTCCAATTCCCAGCATGCCCGCGTCGCAACCCGTCGCGAACGGCACGGTTCAAAGGTAGGAATTCATACGATATAAAAAGATTTAAACCCATCTAAAGGAGTTATTTAAAGCGTATCGACTCGAATAGTTATTTTCGGTTTCAAGTTTCAATGCTATTCCCCCTCTCGCCGAACACGTGGGTATGGATATGAAGAGCCACAGAAGATCTTCTTGCGTCCATCTCTCGGATTAGTCCGTGAATAGCTCGATCTGATGTATGTAACGGAAGGTCGTCGGGCACGATGTTGTAACGACCCTCATTTCACCCATTGTGCACACTCATTCGTCATGAGAGTACACAATTCGCCTTAGCTTTTCGACGGGATTTGTTGCGTGTGTCACCGATCAACCGACATGTCCCGCAACTTGAAGATCCGGAAACCCCCGGGCCCTCTAGGGCAATCTTATCTCCCATGGACTTATATATATATCACATTTGTAGTTGTTTGCGCCTCCGCACGAGGTGCGCCGAACTGAGGTGGTTCATGGCTCGTTGCCAGTGTGAGTATACATATGAGCGCGGTTTACGAGCTCTTTATGATTTTGGTTTACCCATGTGACTGAGCAAAAAATACATACCACAAAGAGGGGCCAAGGATGAAACATGTACTGGATGGTTGATTGCTTCAACATGCTGGTGCATGTCATTGCTTGGCACAATGGTTCGTTGATTCCGCAGACTTGACTCGGACATCCCGTTTTGCTCCGTGCAGTAGGATGTGTAGAACAATCACACGATCTTCTCAAAGAAGAACATGACCATCCGTGAACCCATGTGGCTTAGGGCACTGCTAGGGATCAGTTTTTGCTCGACACAGTGGTGCGCTACTTATCCCAATGCTTCGACAAGGGTCACAGCGAACTCCCAAGCGGCTCGCGCTGCTGCTGGCAAGAATGTCTACATCGTGAATCGTGATGTCGTCTCCGCTGAACCAAAGAGGTAAAAATCACTGGACATCCATGGAACCGCAATTGGTACATTGAAAGCAGGAGAATCGTAGTGTTGTTACTAGTATCTCGCACATGGAGTGATGAGAATCGTTCGATGGATTCAATTTTAAAGCTCCAGCCTGAGTCCGCAGCGCGCCCGATTCTTGTGTTGGTCAACAAGCCGCATCAAAGAGATCTGTCAAATACCGGAGATCTAGGGGTATGCTATTAATATTCATAGCCCAGAGGTGCAGCGTACCAAGAATAACAATAACTAATGAATCGAAAGAGTATAGATCGGAGCAGTGACGTCTGCAGCATGGTTAGATGGCGGCGGACCATGATGAATCCCGTTCGTTAACGGCTAACCCTTAGAGGAATCTCAAGCTGGCCGTGCTTATTTGGAAGTGTCGTGATGCAACATACGGAAATGTGTCAATGCATTACCACCGCTTGCCGTAATCTGAACCTTTGACCCTGCTCTCAATCGGGGTTTCACGACGCGCTAACCCTCAACCGAGCCTTGCTGTATAAAACAGACCGTGAAGAATGAACCGATTCTTCGTGTAAATTTTGTCTACCCCCTTCGCCCGGTGCTCTCACTACAATGCATTCGTGGTCTCTCCTTTATTCATTGGCCGTCATTGCATCGACGACCGTCGCTCAGTCTAACCCGTCTCCTGCTGCTGCTTCACCCACTGTGCCCTATGCCAGTAATGATCCGAACTATTGGCTATGGACAGCGGAATCGGTCGACGCCGACCCGCAGCCCGTTCGTGGGCAACTAGGCAGCGATATTCTTGGTCCGGAAAATATTCCCTTGGAGATTGAAAATTCGAATGCCCTTGCCCCTCCAACGACGGACAACGGCGTTGTGTAAGTAAAATTAAGCTTAGACCCCGTATTCGCTTTACTGATACGGGTTATCGTTGTACAGCGACAACTTCAAGTGGCCATTCTCTCTCAGTCACAACCGCCTCCAAACCGGTGGCTGGGCTCGCCAGCAGAATGGTTCGTATTCGGATGAAGTGTATTTTGGTGCAGGTACTCATTACTGCTAGTTAACCAAATGCCCGTTGCCACTGCGATCGCTGGCGTGAACATGCGTCTAGAAGCAGGCGCCATCCGGTGAGCATTATGAAACAAGCGCGCTGCCCTGGGCGCTCATAGACCCCCAGTGAAATGCACTGGCACACAGACGCTGAATGGGCTTATGTACTCTCGGGCTACCTACGAGTCAGTTGTTTGACTCCCCAAGGACAGATATACCTGCAGGATGTGGTATGTTATTTGTCGTCGTGATGCATTCTCACTTATCCTGACAACCCTCAAGGGGCCCGGAGATATATGGTACTTCCCTCCTGGATTCCCCCATAGTATCCAGGCCAAAAATACCACCGCTGATGGTGCAGAGTTCCTCCTTATCTTTGATAATGGCTCCTTCAGCGAAGACTCTACCTTCTTGCTCACTGCAAGTGTTCTTGTGTCTTCTTCGATATGCGTCAATTGAACGGTTCGATAGGATTGGCTAGCACATGTTCCGAAGGAGGTCATTGCCAAGAACTTCCAGGTTGATATGTCAGCATTTGATCACCTTCCCAGCCATGAGTTGTACATCTTTCCTTGTACGTCATCCTGATATGTACCCGTGGACTTTCTGACCCGTATGTTCTTTATCAGCTACTCCCCCTCCCGAAGACATATACAGCGACATGGTTGTGCCAAATAATACTCCACTAAACTACACATTCCCTTTGTCCAAATTGGACGCCACGCAGGCACCTGGAGGGTCTTACAAGGTCGTTGACACTAGGTCATTCCCTGCAGCTCAGACAATCTGTGCGGTGGACGTGCAGGTCGAAGTTGGCGGCATGCGGTATGTTTGATTGGTTTAAACATGAAGGCATCGCTAACTAGTTCCCGTGTAGTGAACTCCACGTAAGTAATTTCTACATCATTCATTTCGAGTCCAAAATCTCAAATAACGGATAGTGGCACCCAACGGAACCAGAATGGACCTTCATCCTGTAAGTCTTACATTACTGGTGGTCTTGTGGTGTCTGAATGGTCTCATAGTTCTGGTACCGCTCGTATCACGGCTTACGCTTCGTCGTCCAACGCACAGACCTTTGACTTCCAGGTAAGATTCACTGCTCTCGATGGAATGGTTTACCGATGCGTGATGGCAGGGTGGTGACGTCGCATACATTCCACCTTCATATGGTTAGCCCTTCTTTCCAACTTGCCCCATATCCAACGAACTGAACGCTCCGTAACAGGCCATTACATCGAGAACACGGGCAACTCGACCTTGCACCTCCTCGAAATATTCCGCTCAGGTATAACCCTTCACGCATCTATACGTTTCATTCCCTCATCGTGTCTGTCCCAGGTGAATTCGAGGATGTCTCGCTGAACCAATGGCTCGCGCTCGTACCACACGAGCTCGTGAAAGCACACCTCGGTGTGGACGATGCCACGATTGCCAAGTTCTCCAGGGTCAAACAAGAAGTCGTCGGTCCAGCTCAGTAGTCCGCACAATCAAAAAGGTTCACCTCTATCAGATCATCTAACCTCATTTATCATCTCTAAAGTAACCCTTCAAGTTGTACGAGTTTTTTATGGCTTCGTTTTCTCCGTCGAATAGTAAATGTCGGCGTGCACTTATTTTCTTTCTTTACTTCATGCAATCAGGGAAGAGTATAAAGCATATCCTAATTCAGGGTAGAATCCAATCGGTGTTGAACTCGACCCGCGTTCTTACGACGCGAATGTGTACCATGCTGCAATCAATTTACAAATACGATCCATGACAGAGACAAGACGCATGACTTGAACTTGGCGCTGTCGTGGCGGCATCGGCGAATAAATACCAAGCGAGCCTGTAATATGTACACTCTCATAATGGATCACATACTAGTAATGCATATTATCTCATAATGAATTGATTTAGGGATAACTTTTGGGTTTTAGCCCAGACAAGATGCATATTGATAATCATCATGCATAAAATCTAGTAATAATGGATGATCGGCTTTTGGGCTCCCCGACAGTTAGTAGTATACTGTATTTATGAATTCGATTGGTTCCTGTCTTGAAAGGTGATGAATCCAGACTGGGCCGACTTCGGAACGGATGTGTACTCAGGGTCGACGTCGGGTGATGTTTACCGCCGTTCAGAGTACGTTCTGTTTTTGGTAAGTTCGGCTGGCACAAAAAGTGCCGCGAGCAGCCTGAGTGCGCTTGGACACAGCGTAACTCACGTGCTAAGAAAAAAGAGGTGGTGAAGCCTATCAGCGCCCCAATGGATACATACTGTAACCAATGGATCTAACTCAAATATATTGATGAGTACGATTCATATCATGAACTGACAAACGATGAACCTAATCAGATCCAGGGTTAATGAGAGGCCTGACTACTAGTACCACGCCACGTGTCTGGGAGTCAGAGCCATATGGGGCACTCGGCCAAGTCTACCCACCGACGATTCTACGACTGCGTTATGTATATCAGGATCAAAGACGTAGACATAGACGGATAGGTTTACTTACATGGAAGGAACTCGAAAGAGATGAGAATTAACATGTTACGACGTATCCAGATTACCCCTGTGGCGTTTCAAGGTCTCGCTGTGAACTGAAAATTGTAAAATGGAGACGAGACGCTGGTAGGGCACAATGTAGATACCTATGTGGGGATTGAAAGGATCGACCGGACTCTCCATGTGACTGTGGCATGTGCCAAGCGGGTCACCGGTACGTATCATCGAACGGAGCCGAGGGCCCTGTGAACCAAATCGGCTGGTCGGCGAATGAGCCACTGGTTCGATTCGGTGCGATGTAGCCCATGTTTCGTCTGTCATACCACGGAAAGATACGGGAATGCTGCGGGAACGCACAGGAGGGGACACGACCTCGGGCGGGTTCGGATCACAATATGTCAGGTTCTCGGGATTCCACGGCATATGTACTTGAGGGCGTTAGAAGACGGGGATGTGAAACATCATGGATGATGGTGATATGGTCAGATTTCCCCGTCCGAAGGAGCGTATGCACTGGCACATCACGTGAAGGCCGAGGACTTGGCAACTTCTGACCACACTGTGGGATCGAGAGCGAGTTGCGGGAGACATTGGCGCTTCTGCAAGAACCTTATTGCTGTTCCCCTATTCTAAATGATGATCCAGGTCTGTAATCACCGTCGGATGGACCCGTGGCTGCCAGTAAGGGGTGTCCGAGAAGTTCGGTTCGAGCACGGGTGGAACACCATCTTGAAGAGAACTTAAAGTGATGCGTTGTCTTCGGTATATCGGAAGACAGCGAATTCGATGGGGCATACTATTAGTAAATTGGGGGTGCAATTATGGTACCGAGAAGAGAACCCACTGCAGGGTCCGTTTCATGATGAGGTCGACGTCGCCGTTCCGGCTCATCTGTCCGGGACTCCGTATGCATGTTTCAAGACTCGTTTCGAAACGTTTCAAGGCTGTGGTCCGAAGCTTGGTAGTACTAGTTGCTGAGGAAGAAGATGTCTGGAAGGTAGTACCACGTGATTTTCACGTGATACCAGTTCAGCGCGCCACGATCCACACTGGCAACCGTCCAAAACAAGAGCTGTTGTGGCATGGCAGAACCAGAGGAACAAGACATCTTCACCGAATCCGAGTCACCGCCCATCGTCGACATCGAAGTGCTGGAGGCTGCAAAAGAGAATATCCAGCCACTAGCATCGGGGCGGCGTGTTACCACCCTGTCTGCCATTCTGACTACCCCACATGGCCAACGCGATGCACAGCTCAATTCGGCGCGTAAACGACACAGACTCAATGTCGAAGTCGCACTGCAAGACGAGGATGATGATCCACTCGAAGCATACGTTCGATTTGTCAATTGGACGGTGGAGAATTATCCTCAGGGACAAAGTGCCGAATCGGGTCTCCTTGAGCTGTTAGAAGAGGCGACAAGAGTGCTCAAGGATCATCGTGATGGTATGTGGAGAGGGGAACTCAAGTACCTCAAGCTTTGGGTTTTGTATGCCAGCTTCGTGGAGAAGCAGACAATGGTCTACAGGTTCTTGCTCGCGAACGATATCGGTACGAATCATGCCCTCTTGTATGAAGAGTACGCGGCGATACTGGAGCGGCAAGGACGGTTTGTTGCTTTTTTTGTCGTCTGTGGTATCCTTTGAGTAACACATGGATTTCAGGAAGAGTGACGCCGATTCGGTGTTCTTGCTCGGCATTGCGCGGCAGGCCCAACCACTCGATCATTTGCAGAGCAAGCATACAGAGTTTCAAAAGCGGATGATGTCTAGCATGTCAATGCCGCCACCCCCCGTGCCTGAACCATCCACTAGACGTACGGCACTAGGCGTAACATCCTCATCATCCTCGGGGTCTCTTGGGCAGAGACGTGCACCGTCATCGTCACAAAGCGATGTTTTTGGGTCGGGGTCAAGAACGGTCTCGAATTCTCGCCTCCAAATCTTTGTTGACCCAACGGGCTCTGAGCCCCAGGAGGAGTCTCGCATGTCGTACCCTGACATTGGGACGCGTAAATCGCGTGTCAAGGAGAACGTCCCTGAGGTCCAGAAAGCTGCGGGAACAACACTAAAGAATACGGGACGCACACGCCGCGTGGCCTCTGGCTCGAGCACACTGGGAACCGGTGCAAGCGGTACATCCAAGATTGTTCCATACAGGGACCCTGGTCCAGGAGAGTTGGCGGAAGGAGAGTCAGCCACCACTCTCACGACAAAGTTGCCACCAAAGACGCCTGCCAGGAACGCCACCGTGGTACCCTTCCGTGATCCAGACTGCCCGGAGGGTGGTGTTCCTTGCACTCCAAGGTTCACACCGTTCCGTGATGAGGTGAGCGTGTCCTGGTATGATGTGGAGGTGCCTCCTTGACATGGCCTCGCTTTGGTCCCATCAAACGATTAGCCTGAAACCCCTAGCACATCTGTGGGATTGGTTGCACCTGAAACAGTCATGAAGCCGAAAGTCGCGGGAAAAGGAATTGCTGTGTTGTCCGAGGCTGAGGCCTTGCGGAAGGACCCCCTGAAAAACTATTCAGCGGATGAATTGGTGTTTGGTGGATGATTAAAAATGTTTCGCCGTATTCTTTTTTCTGCTCTCTATCTATCTCTCCTTTCCATGGGGTTTACCCTTCAAAACATCGTATCGTATCAGGCGTCCTGCTTTTTTTTAATGAACTGCACTTCCTGCATTGGTCCAGCAACGAGGCCCTCCGAGTATGGAAAGCCCCTGTCACGGTATTACAACCGCAGCAGGAAGTTTCAAATCTTTGACTGATACCTCGATTATTCGACGTTTGCTTTACTTTCTTAACCTGGACAGGAAACGAAATGAGCTACACCCGCCAGGCACTTTATCCGTGCAACCCTGGGACGGAGCGTGGTCGATCGACCAAGCTCGCTGCAGCCAACGTTAAAGGGTCTGATAAGATCATCTATGCCAACGGGCGCAGCGTGATCGTAAGTCCCATCTCATACTTTGCTTTCCAGATAATGGCACGTATCTGACACACCTTTCGAGGTTCTCGATCTTAAGGTAGGTTCCCCGTCTGGCTCGGACTCAGACTCAGGCTGCTGAACGCCGCTCTTTCCAATTGGACGTGATAGCATCCAGGTTTGAGTACGTCATTTACGGGACATGCCAAGGAAACAACCGTCGCACGATTCTCGCAGTCCGGGTTCTACTGTGCCTCTGCAGACGTGTCTGGGCTCGGTGCGCCATCTCTTGCGCTTACGCGGACTCGTGACTGACCTACTATTTGTTTTACCTCGCATCCTGCTTGTCGCTAGTGAAGATCTGGGATACGGTCAACGAAGATCACACCGTCGTTGGCGAGTATAAGGTCTTGACCGGACGCATGTTAGTCTGATTTTCTCGGTCTGGCTGATCCGAGTCGTCCATCTCATTTGTGTCATGCCCAACCAGAAACGATCTCGCTTGGGATGCTGACAGCGAGCGGCTCATCGCCGCCGGTGACGGGCGGGAAAAGTACGTCTCGTCTCGTCTCTCTCAAACACCTCGCATCATGTATTACTCCTCGTGTGTTCCGTGAACGAATCTGAAGGTTCGCACATGCCTTTTTGCGCAACACGGGCGCATCGACGGGGGAAATTACAGGTCATTCCAAGGTTCGCCGTTCGTTCGTTTATTGATACAGTTATGAAGTGTGTATCTCTTCTTTCGTCGCACAGGTTATCAATGCTGTGTCTATTCGCCCGAAACGGCCGTATCGCGCGGTCACGGCGGACGACGGTGCTTTGATCAATTTCCACCAAGGTATGTTCCATTGCCCGTTTATCCATTCATCTAGGGCTTGAGCAGTCGTCTCCGAGGTCCTCCGTTCAAGTACGTGAAGGTGCGTCAACATTGATTTTTCGGGTAGTTGATTGGGTGATGACATATTACACGATGACAGACGATCCGAGAACACACCAAGTTCGTGCAAGACATCAAATACGCACCCAATGGTGCGCACTTTGTAAGCGTCGGTTCGGATTTCAAGATCGTCTTGTACAATGGGGAGAACGGAGACAAGGTTGCAGACATCGCGGATAGCCCGCACAAGGGTAGCATTGTACGTCCCGTATACTCCTCTTGCGAACATAGAAGATGAGAAACGAAATGACATATAGATGGCATGTTCGTGGAGCTCGGAAAGCGATCGATTCGTCACGTCATCGATGGACAATACTGTGAAGTTGTGTGAGCAGGTCTACCAGTTTCTCTTCCAAGTTTTGTCTCACATTCGGATCACAGGGGATGCCAACACGCAAAAGAACGTGTCTACGTGGCCATTCGACAAGGGTGTCCCGAACCAACAAGTGGGGAACGTCTGGGTGAATCAGCACGAGATCGTCTCACTCTCCATGGGCGGGGAACTCAGCGTCGTCGACGTTCGCGAGGGTAACGCCAAGGTCACGCGCGCCATTCAGGTATATACCTCATCATCATCCTCCTGTCGAACACAGCCTTTCTGATGTCCCCCATAGGCTCCTCAAAAGTCGGTTACTTCAGGCGCCTTTTGTCCGTCGGGGAGCGACACGTTCTTTGTTGGGACAGCCGACGGACGTGCGTTCCAGTACCAGACCGCCTCGCAGGAGATGGGAGGCTCCTTCAAAGTTCAAGGCGAGGGCCACAAGAACCTCTTGTCGGCTGTGACGGCGGGTGTCGGTGGACAGGTTTACACCGCTGGGTTTGACGATAGACTTCTGGAGGTCGACCCAGCGGTCGGGTTCACGTGCGTCCTTTTTCTTTTTCTTCCGAGTCGGCGCGCAAAACAGCTCGCATCCGTTACTTCCTGAAAGGAAAAAAAAGAAGGCTGACTGTATTGGATCGAACTGTACAGACAGGCGACACTCGCCCTTAGTGGACAGCCAAAGGCGCTCGCGACTACGGCGGATGGGACAGTGTTTATCGTTCATGCCGAGAAGACGGGAAAGACCAACGTCCAAGCCGTGCGGAACAATCAAACGGTGTATACTTTGCAGCCGACGTACAAGGCCGTCTCGGTCTCTGCGTCCGGTAGCATCGTCGTCGTGGGCGGTGAGGTGGGTTTTGTTCAACATCACTTTAGTGTACTCGGATCAGGCAATTGACGTGATCACCCTGTGGTGCACGCTACGCGTTCTACGATAGGACGACAACAAGGTTCGCGTGTATACCTGGGATGGACGCGCATCAACCCTCGTCGAAAAGGCCGTGTCGGGGAGCGTGAGTACGAGAGGGCAGATCACGACGGTGGCGATCTCGGCGGACGGGGGATATATTGCCTCTGGCGACGTGCGTATTCCTCTTTGTGCCACTTGGTGGTATGGGTACTAACGACCCGTAATGATCCATGTTATTTATTGAATAGTCTGTCGGCAAGATTGTCCTCTTGGACGGTAACACCGCCGAGGTGGGTCAACCCTCCCTCAACTACACATCTCCCAACCGCTCAACGCTCACTTCTCCTACGCACACACAGAAACGCACCGACAAATGGACGCACCATACAGCACGTATTACCTCGCTCGCCTTCTCCTCGACGCACCTCGCGTCGACTTCGCTCGACACACACGTATACGTGTACGCGCTCGAAGCACCGTTTTCGAGGTACGTCCATGTGGCTGGCGCTGCGCCAATGGGCGGGGCCGTCGTGTCTTGGCTCCCCAGCGCGGGTATGGGTGTCAATGCCGACGCAAGTGGCAAGGTCACGGTGAAAGATGGGAAGGGGAGAGTGGTGAGTGGAGGTGCAGATGGGTGTCTGAGGGTCTGGGAGGTAGTTTTGCCTTGATTGGTTTGAAGAGGACTCGGACTCGGACTCGGATGGACAGGATGATCGAAGATCCATCCATGTATGTAACATGGACTCCATGGAAGTGAACACCCGTGAAGACCCCCTTGGGTCAGGCACGACGTCGACATTGACCGCCAGTTAAACCCAGCGACTCAGCGGGTTCGGAAAGGATTCCAACATCGCTCAGTAGCGAAATTTGAAGGATACAGGATTTTAGCCGTGCTATTCTAACGTCTCAAATGCGCAGAGGCAACACGTCTCTCCAAGGCTACTTTTTACGCATCCAAACTCACACGTTCGGAAAGCCGTTTCCAAAAACTCAGTAAAAACGTGTAAATATTTAAGTCCCTCTCTTGCCAGTGGAGGTAGGGCCGACGGGGACATCGTTGTGCGTGTGAGAGTTATTTGTAAATTGACATGAGACCCACGCCATGTGGAACCAAAAATCCATCGCAAACAAAAACTCACTTGACGCCATCCCCTTTCAAGACACAGATGAAAACGAGGCTGAGAAATAAATGTGAAGAAAATAAAAAGGCAACAATTTGTGACGTTGTTATTGAGGTACGCGTTCTGATCCACCAGATGCGCAAGACTATTGGGGGGACATGCGAACGTGGCTTACGCCCGAAAACGTAGTACTGACTTGACCTCACGCACCAGCAACGCCTCTGTCACTGGGAGGTGGAAGATATGACTGTAGTACCGTTGTTGATGTAGGAGCTAATGCGCAGGCCAGGAAAAGAAGTAAAGTAAAATGATCGTTTTGTCATGCAATGCTTCCCTTTTTACCAAACAACACGCATGTGGATAAACATAGACAAGCTCCTTTCCGAAGCTCGCACCGGCTGTTCTAAAGTTAAAACCGGGTTAGTCTATGTACATGGTTCAAAACGGACAAATGAAATGGGCAAGTACCAACAGACGAACCAGAATTGACGGTCAGGATAACAGGCGCACCAATGGATGCCACAGTATAGAATGTTCGACTCGAGTTGTCGTGAGGTCGCAAAGAGATGTTGTCAGACCGTGGGGCAGGGTGGCTGTTTAAGCAGAAAAGGAGGGTGTACCATGGCCTAGAACATTGTATGAACCTTTAACGCGAACAAGGCGCGGAATGTCGAGTGATCTATTTCCGTTCGACTTTCTGATACGTTCGAATTCCGTGTATCCACTTTCATCATTGACGTGTTTGAATATGGCCTGGTATGTGTATACCGCCGCACGTACCTGCTTGATTGCTGCTTCAAATGCACTCCTGGCTTTTTATGTCGAATGGCGTTGGCCTTGCTTCCATGGAACGTCATGCGCCCACCCAAAAGTGTGAGGTGACACTCTGACAACTCCTATCTGCGTTTGTTGTTCTGGGATCAGTCATAGATATATCAGATTTTGATTCGAGGATAGTTTTATGTCACCGCAAACGAACCTGACGTAGACCAGCTGCGACACCAAATAGTCACCTACGTCTTTCAGAGAAGCCCAGGGGTTAGCTTACATAGTTCACGAAATGAAATTATGAAATTTGCCACCTCCGATCAAGGACCCAATGCCTTGGTTTGATAGCATGTTTGATAGCAAGCGAGAGCATAACGCAATCACAATGAGGGAAGAGGGCCTCGTTCTTCGATCATAATCAATGATCTATACAGCCGCCTTAGTCTAAAAGAGGAGGAGCAATTATCGAGTCCGCCTCTGAGTCCGGGAGACCAACTTTGGTTATTCATAAATATTCAAGAATTGACGTCCCATGTTTGATGATATGTGCATTCATATGGGAAGACTGACTGGAGTGCGGGATAACGCACGGGTTCTAGGCAAGCCAGGCGCCCAAAGGATGGGATGATGGAAAATATATTCAGATGAGTACTAAAACTCGAGAGCCGAGGCCATTTTACCTCAATATCCCGAGTCTATACTATGACGTCCATTGATGCCTGTTATCTTGAGCGTCG
The DNA here is from genome assembly GCA_038089535.1 of Hemileccinum rubropunctum. Taxonomy (NCBI): domain Eukaryota; kingdom Fungi; phylum Basidiomycota; class Agaricomycetes; order Boletales; family Boletaceae; genus Hemileccinum; species Hemileccinum rubropunctum. Next base: position 32,774 of record JBBPLC010000162.1, on the reverse strand, counting down.
ATTCTGGGTAGTCTGTTGGTGCTTGCACCATGTCGTCTGTCCGTCTTGGACCATACACATAGATTAGCGCAGTTTTAACTCGGGAACAGTCGGCGCGACCATTCGGAAAGGAATAGGGGTAGTAATCTTAGCCTCTGATGGAACCTTCACCTCAGTCGGCACTTTCGGGAGAAATAACTGCGTCTTAGACTCTCTTAAACTAGACTGCGAATCCTGGGGAAACGAGGCTGGGAAAACGAACAAGCCTCAGGCGCGCAGTTAGATTCGCTCGGAGAATCCCGGATTTCGTTCAAGCTCACTCGCGCCACCGGCCCGACGGGGAGGCGCCACCATAGTACGGGGTCAATGCACACTGTGAGACAGACAGCAGAACAAGACATACTATAAGTACTCATCTGTATTGTGAGTGTCTCTGCCTACCTTTCTCACTCGTTCGGTGTTCCCCTCGTCGCCTAGCCATCTTCTCTGCAAATTTTGGATGAAGGTCAGTGTGCCTAGGTCAGTCACTCGAGGAAGAATGAAATACAGCACGTTTCCTTCGTGGTAGTACCTGTTCAGGTATGTTAATTTGTCTTGAAAGAAAGTACGGACCTTACCTCTTTTCCCGTAGGTCATAACAGACAAAGGAATCGCTGGGAAGATTCCAACTCGAATCATAAATTTCGAACTTGTTGAGCAGTGACGATAGATCATCATGATTGACTGGGTCTGGTCTGTCGGATTTGACTATGGTTCCTGAGTCCTCTGACTCTTAGAGCGGCTCACAAGGCTCAGAGAGCCCGGGCCTCAGGCTTCGGGAGGCGCTGCCAGTCGCTCGTGCTATTTGTCAGACACATTCGCCAGCGACTAATCTCGAGTATGTGCCATGTTTTCGATACCCTTTATACCCTTCTGACGGAGCTTCGCAAGATGCGGACGCTATCTCTGGAGTTACCTGGAGCGACTGTCATTTTAGGACGAAGCGTAATCCTCTGACCTAACGGCCTAGATGTCGACCGGAGGCATATGTGTCCGGGTTGGATCAAGACCTTTGTGATAATCTAACACGGTACTTGCAGCAAACTTCTCTGGTGTCGAGGGATCTCCATTTCCTTGAGGACGGAGGGAAGGTATCATCTGCGTTGGTTTGTGTGGTGCACATGACCGGAGAAATAACCAAGCCAGTTCAGCACGTATGCCGAAATGACAGTCAACCATATGGTCCTGGAAATGTAGCTCCCTATTCGTCAGGCTGTCGCGTCGATGTGTCAACGCTGTCGATCAGGTCGTCAAAGTGCAATCTGGCAAGTCTTGCCGTCAATTCCGGCGTTCCCCGATCCCACTGCTGTTTAGCGTTCAGGGTCGAAGTAGTTGGAAACCGGTGTTCACTTGTTATCTTCGGAACCAACGGACACCGCTTCGTCGACTTCTTTCATTTCCATTTCTAGTGGGTCCATTCGGCAGACGATGGTGGTCCTGCTACCCTTTCAATCGGCTAGTAGCGGGTGGGTGAGCTGTTTGGTCATCGTGGTGCATCTGGTACACATCCAAAAGAGGATATACTCTATTTCCACTGTCAGGCACTTAACGGATGAAAATTAACAGGTCTCCCAGGTGAACAGATCCCCTATCGACTGCCTTTTCGCCGAGGACAATCAATTCTCTAAAAGGTCGATCGTGAGTCACAGCAACGGGCTGTTCTTTCACTCGGTTAGTTCGAGGGCGCGTGTACCGCGTTCCTTGTCGGATTGCGCTCTCGAAAGCACATGGAGCGACGGCGCATCAAGTCTGTCCACGAAAACATGTGGTCATTGTTTGCTAATTTCCGATGTGACAATGTTGCTTTGTCTCAGACCATTGGCCATTGTAGATCCATAAACGCGTCCATTTTTGGAATCAATCTCGATTTCCACCCGCTCCCGATGCAAAACCTGTCAAGATACCAGTCACACGACACGTGCATGTTTTTCCAAAGATCTATCATGATCGACGCTCGATGTCAGTGCCGGAATGACATAACCGCTTGGGAGGTGCGCTTTGGCACGGGGGTGCCGCTTGCTAGCAATATGGACGCAACCGGTTTGTTGGAATGCGCTGATAACCCAACCGCTGCCTATAAATTCAGTCTGCTAATATTTCACTCTCCCAAGAACGACTGCGGCTACATCCTCTGCTTGTCATCCTCATCGATTCACTTCCCCGCACCGCACTCTATTCTTATGTCGCCTACAGACAATTTCGAAGGATCAACCTCGATGCATCTGCAAGATGACCAAGGATACCCCACTCATTTCTTCGATCCAATACAAGCCGACTACTCTCAGGCTACGATGGACCCGACTACGGGTATGCCACCCCCATTCTCCGACATTTCCACACAGGCTTCGTTCTTTCATACCGACGGATACGACACTGGTGTAGACTACCAGGTACAGAACCACGAAGCCCAAAGCACGTCGTATCCCGGAACAAACATGGCCTTACCCATGTTTTACACCGATAATACTTCTCTTCAGTATTCGCTGTACCCGTTTGCGGACACGTCCTTTGAAAATCCTCAGGCTATCGATGCCTCGATGCCTTTGGACCATCTTGGTCAGTACGAGCAACCCACCTTTGCGCAAGCCCCGGTCATGCACCCATGGCCTCTTTCGTTGTACCCAGATGCAGGTCTAAGCGCACAGCAAGGCCACTGGGAAAGCGAGGTTGCCCAGGACTTTGTCCCTGCGGAAATGGCGCAGGCAAGCGGATCAGGGTATGGACAAGATTTTCAGACGGACGTGGCGTCCCATGGACCGCAGGTGCAACTCGATCAGTCGGAGAACCGATCAGGTGCCTCTGTGAAGCAGGAGAGCACAGTGCCGCAGACTGAGATTCGGTTCGTTAATCAAGTGAGTGTGGTGTAGCTGCGCATACGTTCCTCTAACTGATGCTCCAACAACAGAAAGGGGACGAAATGTATCAATGCCTGGAGTGTCATGCGGAGGTACTTGTACGCAGGCGGAAACACCATTACAAACGACATGATCCCAATGCGGGTCTGTTTGTATGTCGTATTTGCGAGGTGGATGGCGTGCATTACCCGCCGTGAGTCTCGATTTTCTTCTATACTTTGATTCGGGACAATTTTTTTACTGATGCGGGTTCAGATTGTCTCGGAAAGATGCGTTAAAGCGCCACATGGAGGTGCTACACGATGATCTCGTAGAGCTTTTGGACGATGCCTCATTGCAACTACTGAAGCCTCGACCACGGAACGCCGTGGAGGACATCGCGCCACTGAGAGAAGCGATGAACCGCCTGCGATCTGAACAGCAGCCCAATTAATCTACGGACGTGCACGTATCCATTGAATCTGGTGTATTCTTTTTCTCGCATTCCATCCTGTCCTTGTGAACTCAGTTTCTTTTCTCTGGTACCTGTATTTGTATCTTTGATCCAAGATCGTCATATCCTACGTATACAATATCTGTTTACGCCGAATCACTTGTAACGACTGTTTTTGTGGAACCAACTTGAACGAATGTGATTTTTTGACTCGCGAGATCGTGCCGGTCGACCAATCCCTTCCCAGTCACCTGAAGGTGTGTTCGAGTTGGCTGCTTTGGGAGATGGTCGATGACAATTTGACACACAAGTCGCACTCGATCTGTATCATTGAGCTTGTTACGCACTACCTAGAGATTCCGACCAAGGGAGAGAATTCGGAAAGAAAAAAAGGAAAGCAGAATATGTTGGTGCGTGTCAGTCGTCAACAAGAAAAAAAAACGTGTCGAGAGAAGACGGCGGAGAGGGCAGGAAGGGGTGCAAAGGTCCACACCGACAGCGACATAGTATCGGCCTGGCCGGCTTCCACAACTGCCTAATTCGGTAAGCATGGTAGATTGCCCTACTATGGCCGCGCACATTCATATCCATCCGAACAGGTAAGAGATCCTATCTTCGTCATGCCTCCTCTATATGACCGGCCCAATCGAAGTCAATAAAGTGAACCAACACGTCATCAGATGCAAGCGAGTCAAGGTCGATGAGGAGATTGGTATCCCGAATGTCCCCATGAACGAAACCTTCATTGTGCAGCATTTGCACTTCGTTCTTCACTTTGCGTCGCACCTTTTCCTGGTTTGCTTCCCGGAGATTCTGACCGTGACGCACTCGAGACTTCGATTTGTCCATCATGATGACCGCAGTCCACTCCGCAGAGACTCGAACACACTGCCGAGCTGAACCGTGGGAGTGGAGGCAGTTATGTACGGCCTCCGAATACCGCTGAGTGAACTTGACAATGCGTTGGTCAGAATTCGGCTGGTTGAGAGTGGCAGAGAAGAGGAATTTTGCATCATCAAGCCACGAATCATACGTGATAGTCAT
>JBBPLC010000162.1:0-28324 GCA_038089535.1 Hemileccinum rubropunctum | reverse complement strand
AGTTATGTACGGCCTCCGAATACCGCTGAGTGAACTTGACAATGCGTTGGTCAGAATTCGGCTGGTTGAGAGTGGCAGAGAAGAGGAATTTTGCATCATCAAGCCACGAATCATACGTGATAGTCATTTCCTCTTCGTTGTCGTCATAGAATGTCAGGAACGGATATCCACGCTTTCTGAAGGAGAGGATCGTATTCCTTCGATGGCACTGGGCACGCCCTCACACGCTCCCCGTCCCATGTAACGTAGAACCCCCAAAACGGACCTGTATAGTATGCTACAAATAACTGAGCAGACAACGAACGTGAATGTACAGACATACCCATGTCCACTATGAGAATATTGGAGAAACGTGTGTTGTTGTTATGATAGCAGAGAGAATCCTCGAGCGCTTTTTCTAAGAAGATTCCATAGTGTAAGATGGCTTGAAAGAGAGTATATCCGTGCTCATTGTTGCATACTCGGATGACTACCAGTATGACGGTGATGATGAGGTTTCCATCAGTTGTTTCAACGCCTGGAACGTTCTGCTCCTGAAGAGTAAGATCTGTGTGCCTCTGAAGCACGGACCGAATACCTGATCTCCGAATGGCCTCCGTCTCATGCAATTCACAGCAGACATGCGCAAGTCCTTCAAGACAAGCAAGCGCTTGTGTCGAAGGGGCTGTTTCACACCTGTCTTTGAAGATCCCGAAAGCTTTGTGAAGTAACACAAGCAGGATTGTGTCATACTCAAATGGACGACTGCAGGTAATGGCATGTTTTGGCAATGGTCCCACAATTTTGCGAAATCGAGCAGGATGTGCTAGGTCTTAAGCTTGACTGCCGGTGGACTGAGGTCTGTTTCGATTGCTGGTTCATCCTCGTCACGCTTGCGCTTATGCTCCGAGTATTCTACGAGCATCACGTTACTTGAGGACAACGACATAGGGCAGGGCACGTACCAGGTACCTGAATAATGACATGAAGCACCTCCGCAGGCCAATCTCCAAGTTTCGAAATCACGTCTAGATTGTACAGTAGCCTCGCGTGCTTGTTCTTGGTCTCGTCTAGCTCTCCTTCGTGCAAAATGTGTTGGCTGATGCCCTCACGGAACGCATTCAACTTGGGTATGGATTCGAGACTGCTGGCGATTGGTGTATCGTCACGTAGAGGAAGAAGCCATCAGCGTCCTCTTCCTTAATTTGAAGAAATGTCCACTAGAAGGTAAGACAGCAGAGAGCAGCGATTATGTAAACTATTATATGCCCCTACGTACAGTGGCGGTGACCAGTTCATCAAGTGTCTCGACGCGATCTCGTCTTCGATTCTGTTCTGCCAAAACATCAAGATTCGATGGCGACGAAAATTCCAATGACAGACTATGCTAGTACCCAGGGATCCGTGGCGTCAACAAATAATTCGAGGTGGCCAGAGGACAATGCTTCCTGGAATCCCTTGGAATCAGCGGGCATTGAGCTTGCCAAGACACGACGAACAGAGGCACGGGAGGGTGGGAGATTTGGCTTGTGAAGGCTCTGGGAACCGACGTTGGCGCCGTCGATGGTCATGATAATGATTCGTTCAACGAAGGATTGGACCCCAGCACGTTCAACTCTGCCCCCATTGCCCCCATCCTTGACTCGCGGTCGTTTACCGATGATGTGCATGCACCAGACACTGGCGAGTTTCTCTTCGGGCCAGGGCTGGTCAACGTACTTCATGTTATGATATACAAGCCCACAGTCGATGTGAGGCCAATTCTGAACTGATTCAATGGTCAAACGTAATCAAGCTGGCCGCCATGACCAATGACGTTGTCCCACCAGTTTCCTTCCAACAAAGGCAAAGGTAGGCCAACATACCTCGTTGCATAACGAATATGCCCGGAGTGCCCTTCACTAACCAAGGCTGATTCTTAATAGAAATTTTGGTCGAAAATGCATTCGGGCTAGCCCCCATAGTAATGTCAACACTCGGCCAGCCGCCGTCAGCCTCTTTTTCTCAATGGTATAAAATCCCTCGTGCATGGGGTCGACATGTCAGCCTTTCCGTCACTTGTTCGCTCGCTCCATCTTGCGTACATCATCGACCAGAATGGCCAACGTCATGACCCCCAAAGGCAGACCTATGTCACGCTCCGTACGTTGCTTCCATGTTGTTCTTACAATTATGCACTGACTTGGAATCTTAGACGCCGACAGAAAGATCTACCATGAATCCGTTTGTGGTGTGCAGCCTTGACACCAGACGGTATGTCAGTTCGATGACAAAGAAGGCGCCAGTAGCGCCGCAAATCCTGTCGCCAAGGTCGACCTTGGAACGCCCATCAGTTCTTCGTAGGGCTCCTACGACGGAAAGATTTTCCCCGAGACCATTCGTGGTATGCAGCTTGAACACCAAACGATATGCAGCAAAGACGGCGAAGCCTTCATTGAACCCGTCACCGAGGTTGACGAAGAAACGACCATCAATCCATCGAGTTGTTCCTACGACGGAAAGATCGACGCTGAGACCGTTCGTCGTCTGTAGCCTGGACTCTAAACGGTATGGTGGTTCGACAGCAAAGAAGACTGCGGTGACACCAAGGTCGACGGAAGAACGATCGTCGGTCGTTCGCGGGTCTGCAACAACACAGAAGTCAGCCTTGAAGCCCTTTGTCGTCTGTAGCCTTGACACCAAGCGCTATGCCGTATCGAGGGCGAAGACAGTGGTACAGAAACCGCTACCGATCCCGCCGCCGAGGTCGATCAAGCTTCATAGGGCACAGATGATACAGTTACACAAATCTGGGCCGCTACCAACGCTTTCCATCGACATTAGCACGGCCAAGACTTCAGGGCTCGTCAAAGCTGCAAGGACCGCGGAGAACCTCGTGCCTGGCGCGGATCAGCCTGGAACGCCCCGCCTCGCAAGGTCGCCACCGGCATCGCCAAATCCGTCTGCGTTCCCATTGCAGACCTGGACGATTGTTGTCGACGCGGATGTCAAGCAAATCGAGACACCGACGACCATTTGCGGCGGTGAGACCCCCTTCAGGACTGGTGATGCGGAAAAATTAGATATCGCAGGAACGCACACTGATTCTTGTGGACCTTCCCAAGCCGGTCCTTATTCTCCTGCCCTGTCATCGCCGACAGTGGTCTCAACGCCAGCATCATCAGAAAAGCCCATGGTTGGACTAGACGAGGTGTTCAAGATCACGAGACAGCCGTCTGTCGAGGCTTTGTGCATGGTCTGTGCTGGGACGATCATGCTGTCACCTACTGGTTTCTCGGACGCCATAAACAGAACCCGAGCGACGATCCATTGCGCCATTGACATTCCCCGGTCTCTATTCTCACCATTCTGGCGTGCGTTCCTTTTTGGTGGCAAAACCGATGCCGACGACATGGGTACCGCTGTGGAACGGATTCGAAAACTATTCATGTCCTCGCTACTCAACGTAGACGTGAAGGTGCTCAAGAATTCGGCGACACAGACGGAGATCGATACTCCCAGCACGGAGGAGGGTGGCGGGCGGATGGTCGAACCTCGTTTGAATGACCTTGGTTCCCTCGCTGCAATGACGATCGTCAGGAGGGTCGGTGGTGCTTCCAGCCCTAGTCAGCACTGCAACGTCGAGGAGTCGAGAGTAGGTGATGTGGCGAGATTTGCGTTGCGCATCCCCTGGCTTCCATTTATGAGGTCCTGGACCCGACCAAACTCGGAGGTGACTGTCCTGCCCCTTCGACAGCTTTTCCGGGTCCAGAACCTAATTGGAAACCGAATCTCGTACAATAACACCAACCATCTGCAACACACCATCGACCATGCTCTGACGACAATCACCCCAAGTTTCGTCAAGTTTCATCGCCCTAGCCACTTGTACCACGGCTGGCACCCTTTTCGCCAACGATTCTCTTACCTTCGCTGCCTATTGACCTTGGATACCTGATGGTATGATCCACGCATCCATCGATGTAACGACGACTCACATTCCTAGTTTTCAAGGCATGCTCAGTTCCGAGGACCGTGGCTATCCCTTCAAGCTGAACGATGCTTAAAGACTCACCGTCTCTTCGACCTTTTCACAACCGTTAACAACAATATGCGCGTATACCTCCGAGAATCTCCTCTCCGAAAAGTCAAGCATCAGTTGTCTTATCAATCTGACAATCTCGTCACCACGCCCTTTGCAGACGCCACACCACCTCTCATCCCAGATCGAACAGAAACTGCCAGTAGCAAGAGGTCCTTCGTTACGCCACCACCACCACCCCCTTCCATCACCCTGACGCATCCTCCCTTCTCGTCCGAATCCGACAGCCTGCACATACCTTTTCTCCAGCACGCCCACTTGAGGGCGCAGAGAAAGGTTGCAGGCGGTGGTGGAAATGCGGTGTCCGTATGCATGTTCTTGCACTGGCCTGGTTTTTTTTCGATCGATCTTGGTGTGTTGTCTGTTCGTCCTTTGGTGATTGCGGTGCGGGTGCAATGTACCGTGACCCTGCGACGAGGTTTGGTATGAATGACATGACGACGATGATGGAGCCTCGGAACGTGACTATGCGCAGTCCAAACGATGATGATGGTTTAGGAAAGGTCGACACCGACCCAACAAATGACGTTTGACAACGATGGCTGGGGAGTCGGGACGAGGTGGGCGAGGTCGGTGGCGGGGGTCCATTTGGGCTTGAAACGAGATCGTGCGGGATTCGGCAGGATTGGACTTGGACGACTTCGAGGCACGAACGACGCTTCGGAGCTGCGCCAGCCGGACGAAGCTGACAGCGACTTCTGGTGGGAGCAATAGCGATGTGGGGCAAAGTTCAGAGTTTCAGTTGGCGATGTCAACGTGCAGTCGATGGGATGGAGCTGGACGACGTTCCCTGTTGATCGTGGGCGATGGTTGGGATTAGGAGTGGTTGGTTTGAGGACGGTTCGACCCGAGTCGAGTTTCAGGATGGGAGTCTTGGGGACGATCAAGTTTCCTTGGAGGGCCGACGCCGCGGTCGGGCCTGTTGTCACTATCGAGGGCCCGCGTCAGAGTTGGCGTCGGTGTTGGTGTCGAGTGGCAATCCTGGTCTGCACTCGGCTCAGTTTGCATTGCATGTAGGTATTCTCTTTCTCTTTCTTCTTGTTCCTTCAAGGTGCTTGCAAAGGGCCCGTCGGCTCGCACCTGCTTTTCGTCTTTTCTTCTTTTTTTGACTCGGTTGTTGGTGCTTGCAAAGGGCCTATCGGCTCGCACCTCGTTTTCCTTCTCGTGATCCATTGCTCGCGTGTAGCAATAATGTCGGTATAGTATCCGTATCCTGTATTTAGCATAGGGTTTTTCCAATCCAAGGCCGTTTTTCGGTGATAGGATCATTGGCGCCACGTTTGAAATGTTTCTGTGCCACAACGATGAAACTTGCACTCGGAGTTGCTCGAGCAATGACTAGCAAAGTCTTAAGAGACAACTTCCATTGATTAACAAGAGATCGAGTTGAATATGACAAGATACGTCAAAGAAGCACACGTACATACATTATATCCGAGCACACCCAATGATCCGCAAGACGAAAATACCTCCGAGTCCTTGAGGTCTATACGAACCCCAACACCTGCACTCTTAAACTTCATCATCCCGTCCTCATCATCGTCAATGCCTCCTCTACGGCCCATACACCCACCCTCGCCCAGCGCCCATCCTTACGCTTCATCCACGCCAATACCTCTTCCGCCGTCACCTCCCTCCCTCCTCCGCCACCTGCAGCCCCTCCCGCGTGTCCCTGCCCACGCCCACGCCGAAGCACACCCACCGCCTCCTTCACATACCCCGCCAACAACCGCGCGTTGAGCGGGACGTACGCTTCCTCGTCCATACCCGGATCCGACAACACCCCCGGATCCGCATCTCCGTCCACCGCAGCCACAGAGGCATCACCCCCACTCCCATCCCGCCTGCGCGGCGCGTGATAATGCGAGTAAAGCGACGCCGAAGCCGATAAGTCGTACAATACCGAGGATGACCCGCACATCGACGTCGATATGGACACGGAACCCAGCGTGCTGTCGCCACGCCACATTCCGCTCGTGCCTTCCTCCCCAGATGGTAGTGGTGGCGGCGGCACCGGCAACGGTCGCACTTCCCCGTTCCATAGCACGATACTCCCTTCTTCGTAGAGTTTGACCACCGCCCATGAAAACAGGCGTTTCATCTTTTTCCTCGGTGGGTCTGCGTTTGTGGTTGGGTTTAGTTTGGACGCCGTCGAGGTGGAGGACGTGCGCTGCGACCCTTGCGCCTTGTCCCGCTCGGCCTTGTCTCGTTTGCGTGTCTCCGCACGAACGACCCGCGCGGCGAGCAACGCCAGCTCGGGTACACGTCGAAGATGCGAGAGTGTGAATCCTAGCGTTGGCCCGTCTTGGTCGCCGTTCTCATTCGGCTCAGTGTCCCTTTCGTTTGGATGAGAACGAGGCCGGGGACGAGGTGTCACTTCGTTGTCATCGCCATCACTCTCACCTTGAGCGACTCGCGCGCGTTTCGTGGGCGTCGTCATGTCTTCACACGTGCTCGGGGAGGGAAAGGACCACGAAGGGACGGAAAAAGGTGGCGGGGCATTGTCCATGTAGTGTTTGACGTACAAGCGAAACGTGTTGGCCGTGAGATCGCGGGAGTGTAGACGTGATGGGTGTCGTAGTTTGGGTTTGCTCGGTGCCTGGAGAGCACGGTGTATATTTGTCAAGGAGCGGGATGGGATGGGATTTGGGTGGACTGACCTCGTGCAGTTTGATAGGACTGGATGGCTTGCATGGGCTGGAAGGCGTCGAGGACGCGATAGAGCGTGCGGTGGGAGAGGATGGAACGTGCGAGTGTGCGTGATAGTAAGCGTAGTTGTGTGTCGGTATGGGTGAGGGTCGATTTCGATTCTGAAGGGGACGTGGTGCAGGAAGAGTATACGACTCGGTGGTCGGACCGGGATGTGGCTGAAGAGATGCATTGAAGACGCTCGCGTCTGCGTCGGATGTCGACGTATCCGGTAGAGGTGTCCGCGAGGTTGGTTTGGGAGGTGGGACAAATGGGACGGCGAGGGAATACTTGGTTTTGTGAAGCTGGATGACACGTTCCAAGTGTGCGATTTCGTCCAGTGAGGAGGTGCATGGATCTAAGGGGGCATGAGCAACGAATGCATAAAATCAAATAAAACAAGGACACACTGATTGAATCTGCGAGGATCTGCTTTGACTGGTAGTGCCGTGCGACTTTACCGACGACACGGACAGGGTAGCCCGGATCAGTGATTGGGGGTGGTAGTTCGCTCGACTCGAGTGTCTTGACCTTGTCGAGACGCTGTTTCTTTGGTAATGGGATGGACTTTGTGCTCAGACCTGCGGTAGTTCGAGGCGGGAGACGCGCTGCGAGGTGGGAATGGCGAAGCACGCAGTCGACCACGGCTGTGCCATCGTCGACTGGACATGTGGTCAGTAGTGGAAGAGAACAGATATAAACAGAGCTTACTGGTGTATATGGCACGTTTGTCGTACACTTGAATGGCGACGACCATGCCAACGAGGAGAACGGTGCGACAAGGAGTGTATCCGAGCCAGAAAAAGTCGGCATCTGGAGAAAATAAAAAAGTTAGCTTAGGATTGAGCGCGAAAGCGAGACTTGCCAGAGTCGCGCATGTCGAGGACATCGCGCACAAAACACGGTGCGATGGCCTCTTTAGTGAGCGTCCACTGCCAAATGTCCATGATGAACAAAAAGTCCGACAAGATCGGACAAACGCGACTCCAATTACAGTCACGTGAGTGTTACAACTTCACTATGATCACTGATCATCTCTTGTCCACGTCGACGCGCTACACCGAAGCCATTCAACACCCTTTCCTCCTCAACGCCGCTTCTCTTGCTCTTCCTACACACCGCCTCGCCCTCTACCTTTCTCAAGACCGTATCTACGCTGCCCAAGCCTACCCTCGCTTCATCGCACAACTCATCTCAAAAATCCCGTTTGACGACCCCAAAGCCAACCCGCTCGCCACTCGCTCTCTCTCTGTTCTTGTAGGATGTCTCACCAACGTTGTCCGCGAAGTTGCCTTTTTCGACACCACCGCCCGCACCTACAATCTCTCGATTGACCACTGGCGCGACCGCAAAGCTACCCAGGATTATACCGCAGAGATGGCCAGAATTGGCACGTTCGCATCCCTCGAGGATGGCCTCGTCTTTTTGTGGGCGATGGAAAAGGTCCGCATCACCGCCATCCCCGTCATTAGGACTTACCGAAACCCGATTGCAGGTTTACTTGGACGCTTGGTCTGCCGTCTATCACGCCCTCTCGAAATCGTCCCAATCAGAAGCATTATCAGAAACTGATCTCACAGCCAAGGCGATCAGAGATCTCTCTTACAGCTGGTCCGATGCCAACCCTGCCTTTGTACAGTTCGTAAAAGAGATTGGCGATCTCGTCAATGATTATTTTGCACCCGTCATGGCTGGTCAGCCGTTGGCCGGGCGGAGCGCACCAGAGGCACTCGCTCGCGCAGAGGCGATATGTGCACGCGTCGTCGAGCTTGAAGTGGAATTCTGGCCAAATGAAGGTGATGAGGATGCGCTCCGTGTGAGCAAGTGACAGTGGGACCTCACTGGTAACCAACTTGTATTGCAAAAGCGTATTTTGTTTCATCATTTCCAAATGAAATATCCCACCCTCCAATGGCATCCCCTCGGACAGCTTCCCAACCTTTCAAGTCTCCGCGGTCTTCCTTAGCGCCCTCATCGTTCTCAACTGATTCTAGGCCTCATCTGAGGCTCGCACTCGGTCGTTACCTTTTGAAGCTGTTGAGTGGTTCCTAGTAGTGGGACAAGGCCGACTTCCTTTTGGCGTGCATCTTGACATACACAATGTTGGGGGGCTCACAATTACGGGTTCTCTAGCAAGTAATGTAACAGATTGATTGGATATCTAGGTTCGATATCCAGTAAGCCGTCACTAGGAGTATCGGTGACATCGAGCACGGCGCATTGGTGAGGTTTCAAATTTCAAAAGTTTCGTGTCCGAGTCATAACCTCTGATGAGTTCGCAGTCCCAGTCGTATGTGACTGCGTGTCGACCATAACAATACTTTGGCTGAGGTCATAGCGGAGGTGCTCGAAACGACTGGGTTCCTGGGCTCCCTGGACTTGGGCCTGCTACATACTTGGAGTTCACCGGTGTATGTTTCACGACCTTTGTTACGCTTTTTTTTTCGAGACAGCAGTGGCACCGATGTTCTGAGAGGCACACCAGTTCATACCCCCCTTCGAGCCATGAGAACTCGTTGAGATACCAGAAAGGCTTAAATCCACTCTCAACGTTGAGCAGAGGAATGTGACTGCCACATTTAATTTAACGTCGTCGGTATGATTCTTCCTCAGGTTCCGCTTGACAGCATTAAAACTTCTATAGTCTAGTGCCGCCGAAGAAACCTGCCAGGGTCAAGCTCGCCAGGTCTCAGGTCCGTGGCCGGGAATCGCCGACTAACTCAGGCTCTAGAGCAGTGGGCCACCCACCGTTCGCGAACGGTTTCACCTATCATCGCACCCGATAGTTCTGGCCGAGACCTCTAGGCACGCGGTGAATGCGTTCACCAACATATATTTTCGAACTTGTAACTCTTGGGCTATCGTTGACGTTATTGCACACTTCTCACTCGGACACCAACAGGTTTTTTATTTCTGAAGGATTCAGAGCCGTCTCAAAACAGTTGACACACGCACACTGCCACCGGAGCTCGATTGCTACAGTCAGCATGCGACAGACACCACGTGTCAAATGCAGATGGCCCAGTCGCCTTCACGTGGGTATTGACATGCTTTACCGCTGCGATACCTGTCCGGCCCCACAATGACTGTCTCTCGGAAACATCATGATCCTTGTGTAGAACACGTACACATCATCATCCGACCTGGTGAGTGTGTCAGGAAATCCGTAATCGGATCCGGGTTCAAGATCACACTCGTAATTACCTTTCCGTCTGCGCCCGACCGCAGTCCGGCTTGCAGCTTGCCGGTCATCTGATCTGGAAACATATCATTGCTAATCTCTGAAAAGTGAGCAAACTTCCGTTGTCCTCTCCCTTACAAGGTGCCAGTGGGTGTTTACACCCCGTACGAGCAAAGTTCCTTGCTCGAGTACTTACCGTTGGATCCCAAGGTCATTCACCGACGACTTACATTTTACGACTGTCCCAGAGACCGTTTCAGGAATGTAATCCTGATTTGCGCTTATCACTTGTCCATGAGGACTGATCAGGGTGTGACATCGTTGCTATCTGCCGTAACATCTCGCATATCATTTTCATAAGATGATGATGTTCCCTCTCATGTTCTTGTTCCCTGTCCCCACACTCTCCTTGTCCCGTACCGAAGATCGTCATTCCAGCAACGTGTTCGACCCTCTCCACTCATCACAGAGTTGCTGATATGACATTCCCCATTGATACAACATTTGGTGCCCTCCTTGTTGGCGGGTTCTGTAGTGCAGTGTGAGTACCTACTCTGGTCACACCGAATCATGTCCAACGTTTATTCTAGTCTGTCTGGAGTCGTCCTCGCGCAAATTTTTCTTTACATCAGGCTTTTTCCACACGATTCTCCGAGGATCAAAGCGATAGTGAGTTGCCCTTTGCCCAAAACACCTTGACATTACACGGAAATTAGGTAGGAGCAGTGTGGTAGGTCCCTATCGCCGTGCACTAGCCCTATCTGATTATGGATATTACCATTTCCTTAGGACGCTCGACTCGACCCACAGCATACTAGTCTACATATCAATCTGGAATTATCTGATTGCGAATTACGGTCACGACAAGTCGATACAGACCATCTCAATGTACGTTTGCGAAGTTGGCGCTCAATTTCATCGCTCATGGAATGGATGTTATCTAGCCCACTAGCGGTATGTACACTCTGATCTTTCTTGAATTCCCGTCTGATTTCCATATCCCAGTTGACGGGTATAACGACCGTGGGTGTGATCCTGTGTTTCCCGTGCGCAATAGCCTCGCTGATGCGGTCCACTAATACAGGCCCTCTTGACTCTTATTGTACACTGGTATCATCTTCCCCAACTGCACCCAGTCAGTTTACTGAACCTGCCACCCAGTTTTTTTGCACATCGCATTCACAAATGTGAGTGGGATACGACGAACCAGAACAAAGAATTAATGCATTTATAGTGAGTGAACAGCGATGGTCATTCACGGTGTTGATTGTAAGTGTCCTCTTCATTGAAACCTGAGCTCCCAACTGATCGAATGTTTCACCATCAAAAGTTGATGTTGGCATTGTTCCGTCTGTGTGAGTATTTGTGGTTTTTATTCATCGACACCAATACCTGAATGATCACAATGAGATAGGCTGCGCTATAGGTGAACAACAATTCATGAACCCTGATATGCTTTCCAAACTCATACATTCGCAACTGGCAGTCACGTCTGTAGAAATGTAGGACATAACCCTGGTTGGTAGTCCACCGCCTGAATCCACACCATATTAGGATACGTTTGAAAACCTTTTCAGCACTCCTCCAGTCGAATTTCCGAGTGAGTTTGGCTCGATGTATGGAATGTTCTTATTTTTACGATCCTGTTATAGATCATATTCAGCCTTGGTTTAGCGGCGTCGTGCGCCGTAGATATCTTGATCACCGGATTCTTGACATACACGCTGAAGGCTCTACAGAAAGTACAGAAGGAATCGACGGGGTAAGCTTTCAGTAATTCCAATGAATTGACTGCCGACTCTAACAAACACTAAGCTCACACAACTTGGACGGCGTCATTTCCACGCTTGTTATGTATACGTTTGAGACAAATATGTTGACGGGGTTGGTTCATTTTATGTGATCTCTGAACACCTCATTAAAACATCCTGTCTCCAAGTGCTGCGACGACTTTGTCCATGGTTTTCGTGAGTCTCAACCCGTGTGATCAGATCTTTTCAACTTTTTGACCAACGTTCGTCAGTGGCTCGCGATGCCGCACACGTTTCTCTTTTTGGCAGCCCACTTCTCTATCAGCAAGTGTGCGTATTTTTCTTTTTCTGCTTTCTCTGAGTCATCTCGGTCCTTGCTCCGGTGCTGATGATATCTATATAGTGTACACCAGCTCGCTTCTTGCTACGTGAGTTCCGAATACGTTCGTCTCGTCATTAGCCGTCACCGACGGACAACCAGGTTGAATGCACGTAAACAAATCCAAGAGCAACAGCGACGTGACACCTCCGATGTACCCCTCTCTTCACGATTCCTCCGATCTCCTAGCAAGGGGCAAAAATCGGCGGATATGCTTACTGTACGTGCATACGATCGATTCTGATCGATTCGTCCTGACGTCACGACTAGTCGCGTAACGAACCCCATCCTGCTCCGGTACGTCTTGAATCACTCTGTTTGGTTAAGCAGGTGTACTTATCCCTGGACCTGGCTTGATTACCCACGAATGTGAAACAGCTGAGGATCAACGTCGAGAAAACGATCGAGGTTGGACGCGATGAACTATATCCATTTCCGTCGCCAGGCTTGACGCCCGTGTCGACGTTTGAACCGCAGGCCATATGACGATCATACATACTACGTACCTTTTCACAGATGGCGTCTGATGCATATTGCAGCGTTGGATGAGGGGCAAATATAATGACAGAAGCTGAAATGAGGCTGACCTTGCCGGACTTTGTAGTAGCAGCATAGTAGGTGGAAGGGGATCCTAATAACCGAGTCGAGTAACCGCTCGCCGAGGATGATCAGTCGAGGCCGCCAGTGCATATGAAGGTAAAGGAGCGACTCCCGACGCTGCGGAGAGCTGCGCGAAAACGCAACCTCTGTTTCTTATGGACGTTTCAGAACTTGAGCACTTCCTCTTTACGTCGGGAAGTCATACGTGTCACCTTCGCGCTCTCGTCGCCGTTCCAGTTCTTCAGGAATGACGTGTTCCGAGCCAAATCTGCTCGACCTGTCACGTCTAACGAAGGAGGGTACATGCGGCACGTCTTGCATCTGATAATGCGTTCTTTTCTTTCTGCTCCACGCGTTTGTCGATCCAGACGACGTTGACCAACCGTATGTTGCTTGACCACCCTGTAGAGTGCATCATTCACGTGCCTCGCCTCCTCTCTTCTCGCCGTCTTAATTGTGACTCCCGGCCCAGGCCCGTGAGCCTGCAAACCTGATTCGTGATAGTCGGGCATAGCGGTCGACTCGGACGAGGATGCCTTGACCGTTCTGTGACGCAATCACATCAGCGCCAGTTCACGTCGTAAAAGCCAGCCACAATTCAGAGATACGGGCATGAGAGACACTGCCAGAGAACGGTGCCTAGCCACTGAAGCAGCGAAAACCAAAATAGAAAAAAAAAGGTCAAGATGGGAAGTACTACTGCGGGCTCACGGTTGTGACGTTACGTCTCCGTCAAGTGGTGAAATACTCTTTTTGAGACGGGAATTTCTCGAGAATGATGGTAGCTACTTATGGAACACAAGCATCCCATCTGCCAATACGAGTCGTCAGGGCCCAAGTCGAAATAGTGATTCAACCGAACAACCTATCTGATATGCTCTTCGACGGAGCTGCTCATTATTCAATCCCCAGAATGGGGCGAGGTCCTCGACAATTCCCACAGTGGTCGGGTTCATGCAGCGGATGTCGTCCGTAGCGGCGTTTGTATCTTGCGATGGCGGCCTCGAGAAGTGTCTTACCCCGCCGACCACTGGCACGGGCACCACCACCACCACCTGCAACTTGCAAGCAGCGGAACAGTGTCTACAATGTCTCTTGCGCCAAGACAAGGGCAGTGCAGTTGATGCCATACAGGTGCAGGGGTTCCGTCAAGGTCCGAGGCGAGGGCCATACAAAGTGTCACAACTTGAAACGTCAGTGTGTTGATGGACAGGTTTACGCCACTGGGTTCGACGGAGGTCGACCCAGTACTGGTCGGGTTCACTATGTCCTTAAGTTCAAGTTCTTCCTTGGCGAGCAAAACACTCGCATCCGTTACTTCCTGAACGAAAAAAAAGGCTGACTGGATTGAATTGAACTGATTAGACAAGCGACTTGTACTTTTTCTTCTATTATATTTGCGGAGTATTCAAAGCTCACGTCACGAATTGGGCCAAAAGACTTGCTGGCACACTCAGGCTGACACTGACTCAAGCTCCGAATGTGACGGACATGATTCAGACGCGTCAAGCGCAGATTCGACCGCCTCAGTATGGTGACACGCTCCGTCACTACGAGTATGTACCTCATGAAACTGATCCCTGCCTCTCAGAGCCGATGGAACATCCCGGAATTTTGTGGTTGAGTTGCAGCTTGTATCCTTAAACGATTATTCCTGAGTCGTGCGTATCCGCTGTCAACGGGAATCTAGGTGTCATATCGAGGTCCTCAGGGTTACGAATAACGGATATCGTTCCCATAAGGCGATGATGTTCACTCTCAGGTTCATTCCTTCTATCCACCCTTCTGTTTTCGCCCGTGTTTACCTTTCCCCGCATCATACAGGTCCTGATAATATGGCATTCTCCATTGATGCAACATTTGGTGCCCTCCTTATTGGCGGGTTCTGTAGCGCAGTGTGAGTACCCGCTCTGGTCATACCAATTCCTGTCCAACCTTTATTTTAGTCTGTCTGGAGTCGCCCTCGTGCAGACTTTTCTTTACATCAGGCTCTTTCCACGAGATCCTCCGAGGACCAAAGCAATAGTAAGTTGCCCTTTCTGACTGTCCCAAACACCTTGACCTTACGTTGTATTTAGGTAGGAGCAGTGTGGTAGGTCCCTATTACTGTGCACTAGCTCCGTCTGAGTATTTATGGAACCATTTCCTTAGGACGCTCGACTCAACCCACAGCATATTAGTCTACGTGTCAATCTGGAATTATCTGATTGCGAATTACGGTCGCGACAAGTCGATACAGACCATCTCAATGTACGTTCCAGTTGCCGAAGTTGGCGCTCAATTTCATCACTCATGAAATGGATATTATCTAGCCCACTAGCGGTATGTACACTCTGATCTTTCTTGAATTCTCGTCTGATTTTCATATCCCAGTTGACGGGTATAACGACCGTGGGTGTGATTCTGCATTCCCCCCGCGCAATAGCCTCACTGATGCGGTCCACTGATATAGGCCGTCTTGACGCTTATTGTACACTGGTATCATCTTTCCCAACTGCACCCAGTCAGTTTGCTGAACTTAACACCCAGTTTCTTTGCACGTCGGATTCACAAATGTGAGTGAGATACGGCAGACAAGAACAAAGAGTTTATACATTTCTAGTGAGTGAACAGCGATGGTCATTCACGGTGTTGATTGTAAGTGTCCACTTCATTGAAACCTGAGCTCTCAACTGATCGAATGTTTCATCATCAAAAGTTGGTGTTGGCATTGTTCCGTCTGTGTGAGTATTTGTGATTCCTTTCCATCAAGATCAATACCTGAATGACCACAATGAGATAGGTTGCGCTACAGGTGAATAACAAATCATGAACTCTGATGTGCTTTCCAAACTCACGCATTTGCAACTGGCAGTCACATCTGTAGAAATGTAGGACATAACCTTGGTTGGTAGTCCACCGCCTAAATCTACACCATATTAGGATACGTTTGAAAACTTTTTCAGCACTCCTCCAGTCGAATTTCCGAGTGAGCTTGGCTCGATGTATGGAGTGTTCTTATTCTTATGATCCTGTTATAGATCATCTTCAGTCTCGGTTTAGCGGCGTCGTGCACCGTAGATATCTTGATCACCGGATTCTTGACATACACGCTGAAGGCTCTACAGAAAGTACAGAGGGAATCGACAAGGTAAGTCTTCAGTATCTCCAGTGACTTTTTTTACTACTAAGCTTCCACAGCCTGGACGGCGTCATTTCTGCGCTTGTTATGTATACGTTTGAGACCAATATGTTGACAAGGTTGGTTCATTTTATGTGGGTGTCTGTCCTCGTTAAAACATTCTCCAAGTCTTGCAACTATTTCATCCATGATTTTTGTGAGTCAGTCCTCGTGATCTTCTGGACATTCTGATAATCGTACAAGTGGCTGGCGATGCCAGATAATCTCATCGGTATGGGAATACATTTGTCTATCAGCAAATGTGCGTGGTTATTTTTCTCTCGCCTGCACCGATGTTGATGATGTCCCAACAGTGTACGCAAACTCGCTGCTTGCTACGTGAGTTCTCACCCTGTTCGTCAATCATAGGGCGTCACCGACGGGGAACTAGGTTGAACAGACGTCAACAACTCCGAAACAAACAACGATGCGACGCCTCCATGAGCCTACACTCAGGATTTCCCCGATTTTCTATCATGACGCAAAAATCGATGGACATGTTCGCGGTAAGTCGATCGATCCGACTTTCTTGACATGTGATCAACGTTGATCATTTCATGCTTTTATGATGATTAGTCACGCAGTGAGCCCGTCCCTACTCAGGTACGTTTAGGACCCTTTTCAGTTTTTCGGCCAGGTATGCTTATCCCCAACTTCAACTTGGATCTGTGAACTAGATCAAAATCGCCGTTGAGAAAACGGTCGAGTTCGGAAGCGATGATCCGTCTCCCTCACCGAGCTTCGAGCACGAGTCCATGTGACGCCCCATATGCGTGCATTGTTCCCGACACCATCTTTCGCACCACAACCATATCCCCTCGTTTTGTGTCGTTTATCTTACGAATTGAATTTTGTCTATTTGTGTGTTGATAGGTTCATTCAGGAAGATGCTTTTGCGCGGCCTTTACAGGTCGAATGGAGAATGGACATCCAGTGCACTCTCGCAACTCATCTCAAGCTGTTGCGGCACTCCACGAGATGAAGTTTATTGAAGAATCCTCATCAGAGGCTGACTATTTCACGATAAGCGCTCGAGCGCCAACCTTTAGGCGTACACTGGAGCCTCAACACAACACAGACTTAGTTACCTGCATGAAGTTCCCAACTAAGTTGTCCCGTTTCGCATGCAGTATACCTCACCCGGGAACTCACTGAGAGGAAACCTGAAATTCCATCATCTTTTATGATGCTACCTTGATCTGGCCGCTGGTTGATCTGGCTACTCAGGCTGGTAGTGGATGTTTGCCAATGTTGCAATTTCATCCATGTCAGCTTATTGCGAAGTGACTCAGGCGCTGCATGTGCTACGAGCACGCTTAATGTGTGTCTCCTCGGTACTACTCATTCATCATGACAATTACGAAGGATCTAGAACTCACCGGTTGTGTCAAAAGTCTCGTTGACACACCAACACTGAAGTTCCGATTGCCACGGCCCATCATGCATCAGGATGTGACCACGTGCCGAACGCAGATGCGACCGCTTTCATGTGAAGTAAACAGCATGCTTCATCATTTTACGTACCTGAAGGCCCGACCGGCTTCGCGAACAGCGATGTGACTGTCTCCTAGAGCCGATGTCCCAAATACCATTACTGGTTGTGCTCTATTCGGATCCAGGCTCAAAACTATATTCAACTTTCTTTTTTCGTTTGGGTCAGTCGGACTTAGTCCACGGCTTTGCATACTTTCACTTGCGTGGAAAACAAGTCAATCTAGGCTAGAGTCTGAACGTACAAACTCCTCTCCTCGCTTCTCTCATGCAAGCAGCCAATGGTACTTTACCTTCCTCCATTGAACCGGAAGCAGAATTTTCATCCCGCAAATGCTCGAATCCATTGGATGGCAAGATTACTCACTGCCGATCGGGAATGTAGTTGACAGCCTGTGTCAGAAAAGGAGTTCGCCATGTCAACCGTGACTGCCAACGAACATCCAGCTGTCACATCGAGGCTCGCGGTTACGAACAACAAAATGAATCGCACACTATTCCCATAAGACGATGGGGTTCCTTCTCAGGTTCTTTCGTCTCACTCTCGCCTCTATCCCGCATTGAGGGTCATCAGTTTCACCTCGTGTTCATCGTGTCCTTACATAACAGAGGGTACTATGACATACTACATCGGTGCAACATTCGGCGCCTTGCTGCTCGGCGGCTACTGCAGTGCAGTGTGAGTGTTTAGTCTGGCCATATTAAATTGCCAAGACAGATGCGACTGTAATTCTAGCCTGTCCGGAATCGTCTTCGTGCAGACCATCCTTTATATCAAGCTCTTCCCTCAAGATTCCGCCAATATTAAAGTGATAGTAGGTTTCCCTTGATGTCCGCCCAAACATATTGGCCTCACACTGTGAGTAGGTGGCAGCGGTGTGGTAGGTTCCTGTCAATGTGTAGTTGCTCTGTCAATAAGCATCTGACCTCATTCTCTCAGGACGATCGACACGATACACACCATATTGGTCTGCATAACAATTTGGAATTACTTAATCAGGGATTACGGTAATGAGAAGTCGATAGAGACCATCTCGATGTACGTCTACGTCCTTGGGACTCCATTTCACGACTTACGAAGTAAATATTATGTAGCCCACTAGCGGTATGTGCACCCCGACCCTTCTTACTCTCTTCTCCTTAATCTTTATATCCCAGTTGACGATCATGACGACCGTGGGTGTGATTTTCTATTCTTGTCCGTAATACCCTTATTTCTGGTATAGGCCGTCTTGATGTTCATTGTACACTGGTACCACTTTTCTTACATCCCCCGATCAGTTTTTTGATCGTGTTTACACAGTTTTTTTGCACACCGCATCCACAGGCGTAAGTAGACTATATGTGACTTGGACCAAAAGCTTACATGTTCCTAGTGAGCCGGCAGCGATGGTCATTCACGGTGTTGATAGTAAGTGGCTGCTTCATTGGAATTTGAATTCCCAACTGATCGAATATTTCATTATCAAAGTTGGTGTTGACGTTGATCCGTCTGTGTAAGTACTTGTGATTCGTTTCCATTAACACCTGAATGACCACAATGAGATAGGTTGCGCATCAGGTAGAGAACAGTACTTTCACGGCTCGCTAAATACCTCTTAAACTATCCGTTCCCAACTCCCAGCGACGACAGGCGAAATGTGAGTTATATCCATGCTGGGTAGACCATCGCCCTGAACCCAGTGTGTTAGGATACGTCTGAAAACGTTTGCGGCGGTCCTCCACTCAAATTTACGAGTAAGCCTGGCTTGACGTATGCAGTGTTCTGCGTCTTATAATCTTGTCTTCGCAATAGATCATCTTCACCCTCGGTCTAGTGGTGGCATCCGCCGTAGATATTCTGATCACGGGGTTCTTGACCTATACGCTGAAAGCTTTGCAGAAAGAACAGAAGGGGTCGGCGAGGTAAGCATGCACTATCTCTAGGGACCCTAATCACTGACGCTAACACTAATACGCTACCCCGCCTCAGCTTGGACCGTGTCGTTGATGCGTTGGTGATGTATACCTTTGAGACCAATTTATTGATAACGTTAGTCATTTTATGCGATACTCCTCTTCACTAAAACAATCTTCAAGTCTGGTGACGATTTTAGCTTTAATTTTCGTAAGTCCTAACTCATGTGATCTTCTGGACGTGCTGATGATCGTACAAGTGGCTGGCGATGTGGCACACTCTTCTCTTTATGGGAATCCACTTTTCTCTCAGCAAATGTGCGTGATTATTATCCTCATCTCTTTCACTGTTCCGATGCTGATAATGTCTGAATAGTGTACGCAAACTCGCTACTTGCCACGTGAGTTTCGAGTCTGTTTCTCACATCATGCGACGTCACCGATGTGTAACCATAGGCTGAACACACGCAGACAATTTCGAAGCCAGCGACTAGACGCCTCTGTGGACTTCTCTCCAACACTCCGTCATCAGCTTTCTACTTTCAAGGTGAGTCAATTCGACGCTGTGCGCGTGTGATTAATGCCGATTGTTTCATCATGACCAGTTGCGCCGCGAGCCCGTTCCTACTCAGGTATGTTTCGGATCGGACACCGGTCTTTTTTTTTCTGTTCTTGAGTTATGCATACTCATCTCCGACTCGGATCCGTAATCCGCGAACTAGCTCAAAATCAACGTCGAGAAAACGATCGAATTCGGACGCGACGATCCGTCCCCGAGCGTTAAGCGAATGTCGAATTTTGAACCTCTGGCTATGTGATCACATATATGTACACATCCGAACCGTTCTGTCACCATCTCTCGCATGGAAAAACTCCCCTTCTCGTTTCGTGTAGATTGTTTTTTGGAATGCTATCTATCCTGTGTGTCGTCTCGTTCTTCCCTCGTCCCGTCGGACAATGCGATTTATCTCTCCACGATCATCATTTCGTTTATCATACCATCTCCACTCTTTTTTTTTGGTTTCCTTTGCCCACGAATTTTCTGTTGCCCGGTGCTGCATACTATGCACTACAAAAACTTCGTATTCGTCAGCGACGCTCCTTGGTTAGTTTCGCAATACGGAAGATTCTACACAGCGTTTCCATATACTTACACAAACGTTATATTTACAGCATACATATCCATACCTTAGAGTCTGCAAACTTGAATGTGACTGAGGCAAAAATGTGCGGGACTGCAGATCATAATTTACCCAAACTATAGGACCGTCATCATAAAGCAATGTCAGGAGAGTATTAGAGGACATTGACTGCACATACGTATGGCATCTCCGGCAAATAGTAAGTAGTGTCGGATCTTCGAATCCAGACTCGTTCTCAAAGAATCTATGGCGGTCCAGTAGTGCCCGAAACAGCCCCATTGGCAAGTCAACCTCTTCGATTGGTTTGTCGTCTTTTACCCCTCGATGAATGTCATGAATGTTGGACGTCCTTGGATCCCAGTTAGCAAGAGTGTCGTGGTGCAAAACGATTTGTTTGTGTTTACAACTTGAGGCGTTTCGCAGTTAGATTCCGATGACTCTAGCAGAGAAACAAGAAAGTCGAAAATGTCGCACTTTAACCGAATCGTATTCTTACGAAGACAGTGCGAATCTCCATCGTGTATCATCCACATTCGTGGCGTGACCGGGAGAACAATGCCACGGCGTAATGCATAGCATACTTCCTAACATATGACATACGACGACCAACGACAACAGCCAAACTCCTGCCTGACAAGCAAGATGTGCGATGACACCTTGTGTATTTTAGAGCTTGCCGAGGGCGGGCGCATTGGGGTTCTGACCAGCGGCCTTGGCACGCTTGCGGAACATCTGGGTGGACTTGTACCCGCGAATACCACCACCCCACTGACGACGCTGTTCCTCGTACTTGTCCGAGCTGCAAGGGAAGGCATGGGATTATTATATAAACTACCACAGAATGGGTAACTTACAAGTTGGCTTTGGCAGCACTGATGAGGGTAGCAAGTTCGCGCTGGTCCTCGCTCTTGACGTCCTGAAGGGTCAGGACAGCAGCGGTCTTCTTGTGCACAACCGTACCGAGACGAGCCTTGCCCTTGACGATCACATAAGGGACACCCATCTTGCGACAAAGAGCGGGAAGGAAAACGACGAGTTCGATGGGGTCGACATCGTGTGCAATGATGACGAGAGACGCCTTCTTTGCTTCGATGAGAGCGACACAGTGGTTGAGACCGTACTTGGCAAAGAGAGGCTTCTTGTCCTTGGCTGCCTCCTTTTGCTCGGCGGTAGCCTTGGCGATGGTCTCAAGACGAGCCTTCTTCTCGGCCTTGGTCTCGGGGCGGTATCTACACGATCGATAAGCACAGTCAGTTCCTAGCGAGACGCGGACATACTTGTTTAGAAGCTTGAACAACTGGGTGGCGGTGTTCTTGTCCAAGGTGTGGGAAAATTGCGCAATGGCAGGGGGAACCTTGAGACGTTGGCTAAGGATGACCTTTTGACGCTGAAGACGGATGTATTCGGGCCACTTGACGAAGCGGGTCAAGTCAGTCTTGGGACGAATATCCTGACCTACGACGCTGATCAACAATCTGTCCGATCACAGCAAGCATGAGTAACACTTACCGATACCAAAGTTACGGGGCCTGGCCTCGAAGAGAGGGTTTTTCGTGGACTTGACTGCCTTGCCAGCAGAGCCAGGCGCGGGGGCGGGTTTCTTGCCTGAACCGGGTTTGGATTTTGGGGGCTGGTCATTGAGACGAGAACACAGTCAATGGCACGTTCATCACAAAGGACGGACGTGGTCGCTGTGTCTCGGAGCTCTAGCACTCTGCTCGAAGTCGAGCGAGTCCAGCAATCAAACAAAAGCGTCCTCGTTGTCATGCAACTCTGCCTTTGCGCACGCGTATCTATGCGTTGCTGAACTGACTGTAGTCAAACTGGGTTAGAGGGCACTCCAGGTGCATCCAGGGGAAGTACTTGCCATCCATCTTGCTTTTTGTCGAATGATCATGGACGTATCGGTGCCAGTGGACTCCGAGACGCAGCATCTGATGTCCAGTATCGACTCACCATCTTGATTTTTTCTTGAGGTTGTTGTTGAGGTCTTGAGAGGGAGAGGGAGGTCGGCGATGAATGGAATCGAGTTTATGTTTGAATCTCCGCAGACTCCGCTCGGATATGGCCGAGTAACTAATACTTACATAATCCGTCCTACTAATCTTCGTTCCCTAGTGCTAGTGGAGAGATGCACTCCCTTCGACGCCTTCCCCGCCCGACGCGTTTCTTTTCGACCGCCCCGCCCCGCCCTCCCCGGCCCGGTTTCCTCCGCACGTTCCTCCTCGTCGGTACGGTCTCTCTCGGCGCCTACACAGCCGGTGCGCTCTTCCCGCACCCCTACTTCACCTTTATCGCACCCCGTCCTGCACCCGGCCCGCCCACCGACCCCGACTCCCCCGACTCCCTCGCCTACACCGCCGACCTCGAGCGCACCCTCCAATCCCTCCCTGCCCTCCAGTCCCTCCGCGCAGCCCCCGACGCTGACGACTGGTACGAGATTCGTCCGTACAAACACTTTCCAGAGGATCGGCGCGTGAACAATCTATCCGCCGGGGCGCTCAGGGGGCCGGGAAAGCTAGCGTTGCTGCCGCTCGTAAGGGCGAGGCGGGACGAGTCAGAGGCAGTCGGAATCATACATGTAGGCAGGGGACTGTGTGGGCATGACGGGATCATCCACGGTGGGCTGCTCGCGACCCTGTTGGACGAGTCTCTGGCACGAACGGTGCGTGCGGGGGTCGCTCTTGAATATGACCTTGGGGACTAATGACTCATATTATGTCGTGAAAGGCGATTACGAATCTCCCGGACAAGATTGGCGTTACTGCGAACCTCTCGATCAATTACAAGGCCCCGACGTTCGCAGATCAGGTAGGCGCGCTGCTTCGCATCCAGCCCCATCTGTCCAACAGGTTTTCTAGTTCATCATGATCAAGGTCCATTTGGATGAAAAGAACGGTCGTAAAGCTAGGGTCTCTGGACGCGTCGAAGACCTCAAAGGCAACCTCCTCGTCGAAGCTAAGTAAGCAGCCGTCTCCCTACCATGGGTTGTAAATCCCGTATTTAACCTGATCGCACTAGCGCCGTCTTTGTACAACCAAAGTACTCGAAATTACTCAGCAACTCCGTCGTCAAGAAAGCCATGGGCGAACCAGAACCAAGAAGAAGGGATCCAGTCTTGTTGGCCGAAGGTATCCCTCCACCGGCAACCAAATCATAGATTTGTGAGGTTTCAGCCTTTTTTGATTTACCTTTCCTTGCTGACGGCGACAGAGGACACGAAACGTGTCATATCACCAACGGAGCTCTGGATTTATCACACATAGAAATGCCCCAGATGTTCGATCTAGTCCATCATATATCTGACCTTTTAGATCCCATCGGACGACACAAAGCACTGACTGTTCTAGGTTATCATTTATTCCATATACATAGATCTGGTATGTATGCAACGTTACCCGACGACACTAGCCCACGCTATTTGAGACCATGGACATGGCAAAAAAGTGATTTAGGATATGCTCAAGATCGATCGCAACTGGGCCCCAAAGGTGTACCGTCTACTTAGGTCTAATCAACCACACAAAACATCGAGCGGTCTATCGAGTTATACCCTCCAGTAGCGAGTGATAACTACCAGCGATAACCCTTGCCATGACCGCAATCCACTGTCTAAGCGCCATGTAAAATCGATAAATGTTCGACCCCTCATTTTTCTCTGCCTCCCCACGCGATGCCCTCCCTTGGATGCGCAACACACGACAGAGCTCCGCCACCGCCACCACCACCGATCTCCGTGGTTCAATTCTCCACGGCACCGTCCCGGGCCCTGTAGACTCCACCAGAAGCTCCCGCAGTCGTCTCTGTGATGCTATCCATCGCTCCCGTCCAACACCGTCACCGTCACCGTCACCGTCACCCTCGTTCCCGACCACCTCCATCGCCGTTACACACGCGTGCATATCAAACACCATTCCCAATCGCTCCACTTCTTTCCGATGCTCTACCCACCACTGCTCCATCCCCATCCCCGGCCGCTCCTCGTACAAACCCAGATGCTCCAACCCAGTCACCACCAGCGCGATTGGTACTTTTTTGCGACACGTCCCCACATAGATGCGCTCGTACTGCCGCGATTGGGCGTGTGTCACCCGCGCGGTACCTCGGATGCAAAACAACATGAGATGCACACCGGACGGGCTAAGGGCGAGGGTGTGTAGGAGGGAGGTGAGGTGAGCGGCGGAGGTTGCGGCGGGGACGGCGCCGTAAGTTCCTTCTTCGAGGCCAGCGGTGTCCCAGAGGCTCACCGTAACAGTGCTGGCACCTGAATCGGAACCGGATGTGCTCATTGATACATCACACGGGAGGGTGACATCGTAGCGATAATGCTCGATTGTACATCCGAGCGCGTCGTTGGATGTCGGGGCGATGGCATGACTGGCTATGAGGTTGATCAGGGACGACTTTCCAACGCCTGTTTCACCGACGAGAACAATGTTTGGGTGGCAGGCACGTATCGTGTCGTGTTCTGTTTGTGGCTTGATGCAATGTAGTCAGGGAAATGTGCAGGGGGTTACACTACTGGTACTCACCCCTCCTGCTGGTAAGGAAGACCATGGTGCACCCAGCATCATACTAGCGAGAGTGGAGAGGGTATATCCCGAGTGGCTTGGGTCCTGGCTGGGGGTTGGATGATGGGTGTTTGACTCCAGGTTTTAGTGCCCCATCCCAATAAATTGCCACGGTCGAGAGCACTCGTCCTGCGTTGTCGGGACGTGAATCCCGTGAATCAGGGATACATTGCCTTGACAATGACAATCTCATTCTGGGTGCGAGCGTGTCGGAAGCTTAGCTCGAATTTGCTGGCTTGTCGGTAGTTCGATGCAATGCGAAAAGGTAGGCCTACTTGGCTGGATTGACAACGAACTCGACCACAATCGAAGCTTTCTCTGCCGTGTGCGAACCTGCGTTGCACTGCGACCGTGTTCTTCTGGATGCTCGATGACCAACATGGCAGATGTACTTAAGGCGAAGCAAGCCAGGCAAGCCCACCTTCCCGTACCATTCGTCCGTCGTCCTTCACGGAACGCGGATCAAGTTCTCCCTCCTTCGCAAACGACCGAGTGAGTAGACCTCACACGAACGCCCTGGCATGAATAACCGCTTTCCCGTCTGCAGTGACAAGTCCGAAGAACGTGATTTTATTTGGAGAGACTGGTGCCGGTAAAAGCGCCGTCATCAACCTCATTTCTGGCGCCGAGATCGCGTCCACCTCCAGGAACATGAAGGCGTGCACTCTTCAAGCCACAAGATATAACTTTGGCACCCTCACAGGGAAGCCCCACGACCTTGGGATGTCTGTCGACATCTGGGACACGGTTGGGCTCGAGGAACCCGACGGGGACGTTCTCAGAGCGATAAAGAGTGCCCATACCCTGATCACGGACCTGCACGCCGCCGGGGGTGTGGACCTCCTCCTATTTTGTATCCGAGGTGGCAGGATCACTGTGGCGATGCAACGTCATTACCGTCTTTTTTTCGAGGTTCTTTGCGCGGAGCGCGTTCCGCTCGCTATCGTGGTGACGCACTTGGAGAACGAAAAGCGGATGGAGGATTGGTGGGTTCGTAACCAGGGAGTGTTGGCGGAGTACGGGATGTGCAGTGTTGCACACGTATGTATTACGGCTGCACCAAAGCATCTCAGGATGTATACATCCAAGCGAACGATATCGGGGAGGGTGCTGAAGCGTATGCTACGCGGAACGCTGAGTGAACTCCGGCAGCCGTACGTGCGAGAGAAGGATAGTTGGCTTATGAGCGTGGTGGAGGTGGTGTTGGAGTTTTTGGTGAGGAAGGTTCCTTTCCTCGGGTGGTTCAAGAAACAGGCGTTGGTGAAGCAGCTGGAGACGCGGTGTGCATTTCGGCAGGAGGAGGCGCAGAGGGTGGCAGATATGATGTTGACTCCGAGGAAGGGGTAGTGCCAGTGTTTATGCAATGACTGGCAAATGTAGTATGGAATGACTTGGACCATCCTCAGACCGTTCATTCACGGTCGTCCTATACAGACCGGCCCCGAGGTAACTTCACTTTAATTACATTGAGGAATCGCTCCCACTTGCAAAGCACAGAGACTTCAAGTTACAATTCCGATTGAGTGAGGCTCTGTTACATAATCAAACCACCAACCAACATCACGAGCTTATTACTTGAAGTTGGAAGGAATCCACGTAAAGATCGGTGCCAGTGCAAGTATAAATTAAAAGCCTGCGCCATATCTCAGGTTGAAAGCTGCACACAGTTTTACGTCCGATTCGCAAACCCGCAACCTCGGAAAAGGCAAATGAACACTGGCAGGACGGTCTTCAACGTTTTGCGAGCACGGCGTAGCACGACTATCAAGGTAAGGCATATGTGCTCGCAATGAAGTCGCCTCTGATGCGGTCCTTGCCACAAAAAGAAGTTCATTCTACCAAAGTTCTCGTATCTTCAGTGACCACGACCGTGGCACCGTTCCCCTCTCGAACCATGCCATACAGTTACACGTGCGTGATCGATGGATTGCATGGTCTTACACGTTGCCAGTTTGCCAAGATGGCTCAATGATCATTTGAACTTCGAAGGCATCGCTTAGAGAATCACGCTAAGTCCGCCAGATGCAGATTGATCAGGGCCGCTTGTCCGAAGGCGTAGCATGGCCTAAACTTCGGAAGGACCCATTGAACCTCCTTTTTTCCAACAAAGTTTGCTCAGGCTAGCTATCCTCCAATCGTAGCGCCCAGGATGCGGTCCATGGGTTGTTACATATCTCGCACAGACAGGGACGTCGACAGAACTAGTACACAGTCTCCCAACCCTGTGTTCAAAACCGAGGGACTCACTCCCACAAGAGATGTCCCCAAGATGGTACGTCTACGACTCTTTGTCCCTCCGGGTCAACCCACTTCCAAATCTGCGAGGGTCGGGGCCTTACTCTCCTTGCGAATGTTTCCACGGGAATACAGAGCATTCCATAGGAAAAGCAAATTACATGCATGCTTAATAGTCCCATATATATAAGAAGCCAGTTACGTCGCTGGGCCAGAGTTAGGGGTGACGATGCCGACGACGGGAGCCACAAGCTGCTAACCTGACCATGTCCACAGCGTCCACGAACCATTGTTTTGTGGCCATGTACGCTCTATGGAATGTGGTTGGCTTGACTTCAGCGTGCTCAATATACAACCTCTCGATCACATCGGCCACCTTCTCATCGGAAAGGGTGGTGGGATATACTCGAAGATTCTTGTTACGTGATGCGATGGCAGTCCTGCAGGCCTGGATCGCTCGTTCATCATCGTCGCAACCCCTCAGTACCACAATCACGGGACATGTCTGTCCACCCGCTGCCTCATAAAACGCTTCTAGCATGTCGATTTCCCCCGGTTGCACAACGGTGTTCCCCAGGTGCGAGGTGTAGAAGACGAGTGCGCCAGCACCCAGGTTAATGCCCGTAGCCCCAGGCCCCACGTGTCGCGACTCGAGGTGCGAAGTCCACAGTGCACGTTTGTCCAGCTGAACAAACTCGTATTGCCGCCCATCTATCCATCGCGTTTGTTTCTCTGGAGGCAATTTGACAGAGGCAAGGGTAGAGGGATCACCGTCAGACATCATGTCGCAGGTGACCACCCTCCGTGTGGTCGTGCTCTTCTCTGCCCCACCTGCGGAGATCATCCTGCGGAAGACATCCCCGAACACAGGCAAGACCCACGATACGAATGATGGTTCGGTTTTCCACGCTGGAAGCTTGGAGTACCCAACCACAAGCTCGCGTAGACGTCTCTGGGAATCAGATCGTCGTTTCTGGACGATACCATCCTCGGCATCGAGTGTCGTCACACACTCGTGCGCATCGAACCACATCTTGTACCGCCGCAGAGCGTCCTCATTATCATCCCACCATTTTTCCATCTCCTCTTGTTGATGCTCCAGGCCTGTGACGACCAGCGCGACAGGAACTTTCTTCCGACAGACCGCGACGTAGAATAGCTCGTAGTTGT
>JBBPLC010000161.1:0-52986 GCA_038089535.1 Hemileccinum rubropunctum | reverse complement strand
TCTTGTCGCCTTGCAGGTTGAAACATATTTATACCGTTGTCTTCGTTTTACCTCCCCCTTGTATTGGAGAGACCTTGGGCAAAGGGAGGATGTACCAGCTGTACATGTACCGATCATGGCTGTAATCTTGGTAAAAAATAAAACAAAAGAAAATGAAGTAAAGTCGTCAAGACTTGATCTCCCGTTCTCCAACGTACATGCAACAAGAAACACATTCGACCCACGCCCCTCCCTACTCGCCCTCCGATTTGACTCTTTTCAAGGCAGGTGTGTCAAGCGTAACGGCGTTCCCCTCGTATTCCTCCTCCTTGAGTTTGCCGAGCACAGACACCTCTGCGCTGCGTCCGTCCTCGGTCTCGTCCCCCTCGTCCAACGAGCCTAGTCCGACCAAACTCATCGACGATCCTTCCTCGCGACTTCGACCCAGATTGATCGCCGCGACCTTGCGTTTCCTGCCTCTCGGCTTGCGAGGTTTCTTTGGCGATGGCACAAATTCCTTGCCATTCTTGACAGCCCATTCGATCTCGAGGACTCTGCGGTTCGGTTGCCATCGATATCAGGGGAGGTCGGTCACGGGTATCGATGAATATATAAATATATATAAAAAAAAAGAGGGGGAGGAAAAAAGAGCGTCAGAATGTGTCAAGCACCATGCGATAGTTTACATAGGAAAACATGCACAACGAAAAGTATCCACCTCTCTCGGAGCTTGATGTTATCGGGGACATATGTCTCCGCCTTGCGGTAAAGTTCGAGCGCTACTTGGAGATCGCCCCTGTGTGCACCGCGCACAAGGTGAGTCGTGCATGCACGTTGGCGATGAACAAGACGTACTTTTCGGAATGGGCGCGCGCGAGGGCGACATAGGCTCGTCCGGTCTTCTTCCTGGATGTGGGCGATAGCACGTTTACAAGCTGTAGTTCTTTGCTACCGCGTTCACTGCAAGACACGAATAGGGGTGAGCACCAAATATCCCATTTCGTCATCAACACATACTATCTTTCTTCCAGTTCAGCCAGTCTTGTACGGAGCTGATCGTCCAAGTCGCGATGGCACATGAGCAGCGGCGTGAGCACACCCGGAGGCAACTTGGGATCTGCTTGCCCTTGATGCCGTTCATCGTCTTGTTTCTCTCCGAGTGCGAGGTTCTCCTTTTCTTCTTCTTTGATGCGCGCTCGTTCTTCGCGTTCACGGTCCTCGCGCTCCTTCAGACGACGGGCCACTTCGGCTTCCACAGCTCTGGCGATCTAATAGAACTCGGTGTCATTTGGTACCAAACGGTACGCAGATGAGAAACAAACCCTCTCATCGATATCCTTATCCGTCAATTGAACCGTAGTCTCTGGTGCTTCCTCAATAGTAGCCGAGAATGGTGGACGCGATTTCGTTTTAGCCAACGGTGGTAGCAATCCGGCACCAATGCCACTGACACGTGGCACACGAGAATAACGGGGTCCTCGAGAAGGTCTGGGCACAACAGTTGTTGTGATAGCCTGGGCACCGAGGACAGTATCAGCTTGGAGGACAGCCGGAGCAAGCTTCGGTGGGGGTGGCTGGATGGCTGCAAAGTGGAGTTTTGCTTGGGGACGGTTGTCTAAGCGAACCGGTAAGTGGGTTCCTAGTAAATCTCTAGGGCAGCATACCGCGCTCGTTCACCACTGGACGGTTCTCAACATTCTTGGTGCGAACAGCAAAGCTATACAAAGGCGCAGAATGAGAACTTGGTGGCATGAACCGAACACAAAGACACAGGTACGTACTTGAGGGTATTAAGAGTATCTTGGCGGAACTTGGTACCAGGTGCAAGATTGCAAATGAGCAACCCTACGGACGAACCACCAAGTGCATCTTGGAGAATTCGTGTCAGCTTCGAATTGCGATAGGGGATACGAGACTATGAACGTGTCAGCGCGCAAATGGGGGGAAAATCATGAAGTCCTACGGCTCCTTGATTCAGTGCATGTACCACCTGCCCGAGAACGCTCAAGCTCTTGTTAATTGCAGCCGACTCTGCCATGCGTATTGGATCGTTTCCGGTAAGTTTATTGTTCTCTGAACCCGCAAGGTCGACGAGATTGATTTTCCCGGTCAATACTAACCAGCATGTTAGGTGAGGAGCGGCAAAACCTGGGGACACGCACTTTTCTGGGCTGCAGAGTCCGTCATCGTTACCTCGATGGTAAGTACGGCATGTGAACGAGAAGATGCTCGATTGAGGTTCGTAGCACCAACTGAGCGGTGGCAAGAAGCACGGCTGTGCTCGAAAACATCAATATAAACTGAGAAGGGAGGGTAAAGCTACGAACGAATAAATGTCATCAAATTCGTCCACCGATGCGATGGGAAGTGAGGTCAAGTTGGCAACGAAAACTTGCCCTACGTCGTTTTCGCGGACGGGAAGTTTGGGTGCCTGTAACAGGTGTTGTTGAGCATGGACATCGCGTAGACAAGTGTCACGCAGTCTCAGCTGGAATGCAACGTACAGTTTCACGGTTTACAAGGAGATCATAAACCTCATCCTTGTATATTTCCATGTACGAAACGGCCAGCTCAACATCGCTGCATTGCAAAGCCGCTTTGTGAAGAAACATGGCCTGTAGCGCAGGACTGTAAACACAGCGTGCACATGTATAACACAACAACGCACCTCGACCACTCGAGGGATGACACCCGGCTGGGCCTTTGTTCCCTGCATGGTGTGAGTCTTGCCAGAGGAAGTAACGCCATATGCAAAAATTGTTACAGTCTGAAGGAGCAGTAAACGATGGTAACAGCAGACTTGTAGGAGAGAAAAGGTGGCTTACGACACCGGTATACACAACGTCGATGAGAGGACGGACGTCCTGTTCGAATATTTGTTCCTGAGTAGAAGACTGGTCATAGCACGAAGTAAACCTAAAGTTGAACGCTGGTGAGCCCGCTCTGAATAACGTGTGACAAGGTGATTGACTCACGGGAAATTGAAAACTTGAGAAAGATCGCGAGGATTAGGAACACTGATATAAGATGGACCACCGGGTGTGTGTGTTATTTGTATACCTTGGTCGTCAAGTTCGTTTTCGAGTCGAGGACGAAGGCGAGCGGCGATTCTGATCTTGTTTGAGGTCATGTCGATAGAATGCACGCGTGTTGTAACGAGCGTAGTGCGTTGCGTAGATGTTGATGCTGACAGCGACGAACGTTCAGTTTGCCGCCTCGACGCGACGGGTCACGTGTACATTACATGAAGTGGTATAGGGTCATATCCAAAATTAGAACTTCCGATGATCCGGTATGAGTAGGGCACGCCTGGATGACTAACTCTCCCTCCTGCTGCTCCTACCATGTCAAGAACCGCTGGAATCCCTTTGCTCAGTGGGCCTCCACCACCCCAGTATGGTCCCGACCAGAAAGCTTGTAGAAAGTGTGGCAGGGAGTTTAATATCATATTCCATCGACAGCGCAAGTGCATGCATTGTGGTCAGCCGATCTTTCTCGATACATGCTGACGATCTCACATCCACCAAAGGCTTCGGTTACTGCTCCTCTTGTACAAACTATCAGGCTCTTATACCACGTATTGGTCTTGCGCGTGGCTATGATGTAGCTGCCGTCTGCGCCTTTTGTATCGAAATGCTCAACGGTACGTGTTCGCTTGCACACCCAAACTGCTGCATCCAACTTTCCATACGGTGCTATGCCAACACCCAATACCAGTCACTGCCCTTGGCCGAACTCAGCTACGTTCCCTACCGCTCGCAAAGCTTAGGCGCTACATCGCCGCCTACAATATCCCAGTGAAGAATCCAGTAGACAAGAATGACTTCGTCGACGCTGCAGTCGCCGCTCGCGTAGGTTCTCATTTGTTACTTTCCGAATGATTTCATCCCCTCTTTCCGACATTATCACACTATCATAGACCCCTTCTGGCTGTCTCTCACCGGTAAACGAGGACTACTATAGAAGGCATTCTGTGCCTTCGTTCTTTACACCTGGATCTTCTTCCACCTCTTCGGCTAACAGAAGCTCGTCTGCCAGTGGATTTCCTAGTACCAATACGAATACTAGTTCTCGATCCAATCGCTCATTCCCCCGCCCTGACCTTGATCCAAATCGCCGACACCGTTCCCAAGACACCACATACAGTAACGCTCACACGACCCGATCCAGGACGACGTCTGCTCCGACAACTCCACGAACGACACACACAACTGGTGAACCCACCATTTCCCGCCCTACATCATCCAGTGGACGACCATCTACCCCAAGTACCACCAACGCCACTCATCCATCATCGCATTCGCAGTCTGCGCCACCTATGCCACCACCCCCGATGTCCACACTCGTCACGCTCCCGCGTTCGTCGCTTTCTGCGTTATCCGTCGGTGCATTAAAGCAGATTCTCTTCGAAGCTCGGGTGAGGGTTCCTCCTGGTGTAGTAGAGAAAGAAGAGCTGGTGGAGCGTGTATGGGTTTTAGTAGAGGAAGAAAAGAGAAACGATAATGAGGGCATTGGTGATATTGACTCTTGGGTCGATGAAGATGAGGAAGGCATCGAGGAGCCGGATCGAGAGGAAGAAGTTGTCGTGGAAATGGTGGATCCTGAGTTGGAAGCACATGTGGATGTAGCGAACGACCACCATCGCGCAACCACCAGCGGCGCAGAACACAGTCATGTTCAAGGTGATTCTAGGCATCGCTCTGGGTCGGCGATGGGTTCCAATTTGCCATCTTCACGGACCCCCTCCCCTCCGAAACCCGCAACCTCACCGGCGTCAAAGTCTAAACCACGTTCCCATCCAAAGTCAACGAGCGCAGAACACTCTAGTTTATGTGTCATCTGCCAGGATGAAGAGGCGAACATTGCCATCATTGACTGCGGGTACGTCTTTGATGTTTTGTTTTTCCTGTTTCTAGCGTGACGTGTATCTTGTAGCCATCTCGCTATGTGTCGTGAATGCTCTGATCTTGTTCTCGCCAGTTCTCGAGAATGTCCTCTGTGTCGCACGCGGATTGTTACGCAGTCCCGATTACTTAGGATATTTAAGACGTGAACTAGCTTGACTTTACTTACCCCGCTGACATAACAATGCTATCGTGTGGCTGTGTCTCCAGAAGAGGTGTAGACGCGTCAGTGCTCGTCCAAGTTGCCAGTGACTTCGCCATGTCCACCGACAAAGACAAAAAGGTTGAGGAAAAGGACAAGGGAAAGAAGGACGACGAGGCAGATGCCTCTAAGAAAGTAGAAGAGAAACCAGTTCCTCATCCAACGCCTACCGCGGAGATCAAGTCTAATGTTGCGCTCATCGAGCGAGCCGTCGCTGACCTCGAGCCACGGTTCACCCATCGCGTATTGCGTTCACTCACTGCCTTGCGAAAACGACTGGATAACAAAATCATCCGCGATGCAATCGAGGAAAATTATCCGACAGGTATGTACCCCCATCGCATGTACATACTACGCGTTGCGTGAACGCGCGTACAGAATCTGTGGTGAAAATATCGCTCCTGTCCTGGCTGCCCGCCGCATCACCCACGGACCAATCCATGGATGTCGATGCTGCGGCACCTCCTGCTGTGTCACCACCTCCCAAGCCCACATCAGATCCAGTTCCAGAAGTAGAGATTTATTTCCGACTCCTGCTCATACATCATCTTCACACTTCCAAAGACAACTTTGCAAAATCAACCGAGTTGTCTAAGGAGACGGTCGACAAAGTGCAGCAACTCAACCGTCGGAGCTTGGATCCGATTGCGGCCAAGGTTTGGTTTGCTGTCGAGAGATCTTATGAACTTGGCGGTGATCTCGCTGATGCGCGACCGTGGGTCTCTTTGTTTCTCTCACACTTTCCTTGGGTTTCTGATGAATGATCTTTTCTAGATTGTTTCTCGCCGCACAACGTACTGCCGCGTTACGCCACGATGATGACACCCAAGCATCACTGATCAACCGCCTTCTCCGGAGCTATCTCCATTACAGTTTGTACGATCAGGCGGACAAACTCGTTTCGAAAACGACATTTCCAGCTTCGGCCAGCAACCCTCAATTTGCCCGTTATCACTATTTCTTAGGACGGATCAAGGTCGTACAATTGAACTATACCGCAGCTCATACGAACCTTCAGCAAGCGATTAGGCGGGCTCCTCCGGCGAAGACTGCGCCGGGTTTCTACCAAGCAGTGCACAAGCTTTTCGTGGTAGTGGAGTTGCTTATGGGGGATATTCCTGATCGCAGCACCTTTAGGCATCCTGTGCTTCAGAAAGCCCTCCAGGCTTATTTTGATATCGTAAAAGGTGACTTATTTATGACGACAACACAGCTCAAGACTCACGCCCATGTATAGCTGTTCGGACTGGATCTCTCTCCGAGTTCCAGGTAACGCTCAACAAGCATGCTTCACGGTTTGAAGCAGACAAGACATACACATTGATTGTTCGGCTCCGACAAAATGTAATCAAGACCGGTATTCGGCGACTCTCGCTGTCCTATTCGCGCATTTCGTTGCGTGATATATGCCTGAAGCTCCACCTGGACTCCGAAGAGGATGCGGAGTACATCGTCGGCAAGGCTATCCGAGATGGCGTCATCGAGGGTCGAATCGTCCATGAGAGGGGCTGGATGGAATGTGAAGGAAGGAAGAATGGGTACGGCCCGGAAGTTAGTGAAGTCTTCGGCCGCCGTATCGGATATTGTCTGGAGCTGCATAATCAGAGTGTGAAGGTGAGTGGGCCATGTTCTTGTTTTTCCATCCCCTCGGGGAACGACGTTCCCCGACTGTTATCACATGACTTGTCAATTCAACGTTTTTTTGTTGCAGGCTATGCGGTACCCCTTGAATGCACATCGGAAGGAACTCGCAGCGGCAGAAGGGGCTCGTGAACGTGAAAAGGAGCTCGCCAAGGAAATCCAAGAGGGTGATCTAGACGATGATGGTCTGGGCGATTTCTAGAGTAGAACCGTAGCTGCAATTTACAAACGATTCCCATGCATACGTGTAACGATGCGGCCGAATTAGCCGGAACGACCGAAAACACCGACAGGCTACACTTGTTCCAGGTCTCTCCACCATATTCCATGTCATCAATTATTAGACGAGTTCTGCAGCGCTTTATGAAGCCTGTGAGTACAGCCTCAGTCGGTGGCACACTAATGGGCCTTTGAAGTTCGCGGCGTCGTCCTGACCTGGGCTTGCCAGACATACTTTGTAGGACGTGACTTGGAAGGTGCTTACACCTGCCAATGCTGTGCTCATTCGCTGCAATGCCGGACGTTGATGCAAATGTCTTGTAGGGAACAAGTATTACGAGTACCCGAATGCAAATGATGGTACTTCCCAACCTTCATCCCGCAGGTACAAGCTGACAATCCGGAAACCAAAAATCAGGTCGCCCGAAGCGGTCTGTGCAGTACAAACGCACAGATGACATGTGGTCCTACATTGCAAGTGGTAGGCGACTCCCGGGTATGGTTACCCCATTTTTCCCCCGTTATTATTTTCCATGCTTCCCGTCCATTCCCCTTACTCGAAAAAAGTACAATACACTCATGCTCATGCTCCGTGCAGTGCAATGGAGCGCCTGGCTCACACATACGCGGCCAAGCCCTCCCACCATCGAGGTACATCTCCGTCGTTGCCGGGATACGGTCGATAGCTTTTCATTCCCTGATTATGTCCCTTGGGATCCATTTTAATCTTACAGGAACTGCAAGGCGACCTAGCCCGTCAGCATCGCGTACAAATGAATGCCGCCATACTCAAGGCGCGTGACAAGGAAGATCGCGAGCGCACGGCCCGCTTGGCGCAGCCTTCCAGTGTGCAAGCACCCGAACCATGCGTAGAGAAGGATCCAGGACGGAGCCGGAGCGAGACTTTGACTGACGTACGCCCAGATGGTGCCCCCACACGTGTCCGGGATCCCTGGGCAGAAGCGAAGAGAGGCTCAGACGAGCCGCAAACCTGGATTCCTGTAGTTCGACATAAATGACACCCGTCGGCAAGGTTACCCGACATGTACCGTCCGTTTATCTTCATTCGTGCTAGACCCACATAACGCTGCATTTCTGATCGGAAGCCATCTCCTAGGCTGTTACTAGTAGTGAGTGACCACTAGGTTGCTCCGTTGGTGAGGCTGAAACGCTACGGCCATCTCGGTTACGGTAACTCTGTGGTACTGCTCCTAGTGTGGGCTTTGATCATTGGTCCAGCAATCCGCAAGATACTTTGTCGCGCCTGTTTAATTCAGCATAGCAGCGCTAGCGCGCACTCCTAGTAGTCCGCAGCTGATATCATTGACCTATGCGCGGCGAAATATTTGCTCCGCCTCTCGGCTATACAATTTATTTGTCAGGCTTACGGCGCGCAGTCTTTTTCCTCCCAGCGGCTCAATTACTCTCCAGCCCCTCGGATACTGTGTGGTTGGTTGTTTCTCGAACATCGAGGCAGTGATGATATTGTGTACTAGTCCGTGATAGCAAACGGTGTTCAGGCAGTTCAAGGAAGCGTGCGTAATTCCTGTTGTCATATTCCACAACTCCTTCCAAGCGTACTGAAGGGAAAATTTCACTGGAAGTATTGTCCTGAGATTATGCGCTACGTCAAGTTTGTCCTTCATCTTATTACTAACCGCAGCGATGACGGAATGTATTAGTGTTCCTGAACCAGACCTTTGATATCAGAAACAGCCATTCTGATAGAAGTATGTATTCCATGAGGTATCTGCCCGTGTCTACTCGAGGCTTAATGCGCTGACCATCGGCATCAAGGTCGGCTCCACATCCGCGACGTTATAGACACGAGGTAGCACCACTAGTGGCGTTTGGAGCCCTGTAGCCCATACACCACTCTCATCATCAACGTGCACTCCTGTTCCCGCTCAGAACTTAGCTATCGATGAAATTTCTACAGCGACGACAAGGGCGCCTACAGGTCCTAGTATTCTATAGCACCGATCAGCGGTTGGGTTTCCGGTTATTGGAAAAACACCGCGTGTATGTATTCACACATTCATGGATGGCCTCTTGATCCTGACTCTTGTTGTGTTTGATGCAAGGGTTTGGGGCTTACCACATTACGCCACCTTCCAGCGCCTATTCTAAACCCTCATCAGATTCTGTGGTGTCTTTACCCTTATTTAACCTGGTAGGGGCTTACTTCCGTTGATAACGCAGGATTTGTCTTTCATGATGTTCAGGAGGGTTACCTGTACCAGGTGATTCCCGAGTATGAGCTAGACTTCCTATTCTTCAGTGAAATTTTAATATCCATCCTCGTCGAGACGCTGAGGAGTCAACGTTGAATCCTGTGTAAGTTCCGAAGGCCCTCACTGCACGGTAAGTATGGAGTCTAGGAGCGCTCTTTGAGCCACATTGATTGGAAATAGGGCAGACGCGTATACAGCATGGTGCTCTTCAGTCAACGGTAGGACCTCCTATGTGAAATGTGACGCAGAATTAAATGGCTTCCTACGCTCAACTGTATCGAAAGGGATTTCTTTGCGCTGTAGGGTACAGTTCAGTCAAAGGTCCCGGTGAAGCGAGGTATATCGAGTCAGTGCACCGTAGTTTCTCGAATACGGATTCCATCATTCAACTCAGCATGGATTTCAGACCCCCAAATGCCATTCCAGGTTCGTAGCCTCGCATAGCGGTAAAAACGTTTCGAAAATGGCACAGGTGCTAAGGCTGTTCGCAACGCCTAGAAATGTCCTTCTGAATACACAATGGGAACAAAGCGATCAGTTTATTTATGGCGGTATGTTCTTCTTTCGAAGAGAACACTCTTACGGAACACAATGGTGACTATCAATGCTATAATAAAACAAGCAAAATGGAAGTTACTCGACCAGATGTCGGGTAGGAAATACAGGAGACCAGATGACGCTGGCAGTGCCATCGAGGTGATATTTCTCATCCTTTTTCTTCGGTGACTGTGAAAACATACTGCCGAAACATGTGTACCAGAGCCAACATTCCCCGGTGACCGGTTCAAATGCTCCCATGCACAGCACACTCTCACGCCGTGGAGAGATTCAGCATATCTAGTCCGCGGAAATGACCCTTATCAGGTGAATTTGGGGTTTCCGTTGAGCCGCAAGGACCATGACACGTTGAGCAATAGTGATAGTCAGTGGTGCACTTCGTAATGTACGATGCATAGATTGCAACTAGCTAACACAACCTAGTATCTTGATAGACCCCCACGTGACATAAATTCTGTTACGAGTCAGAGTCGACCAGTACTGTGTTGTGGCAGATCTAAGCCGGATTTTTTATCTACTTCTGGTTGTGTGTCCAGGGACTGTGGCTCTTGATCAGTCTGGTTCGCACTGGCACACGAACCTACTAACTACATTTACGGTGCGCTTCCACAGCATCATGATCTACTAGTTATAGTCTCGGAGATTAACGCACTGGGGCCGATCAAGAACTCCTACCGAGTCGTACTTACTAGGCGGTTGGCACCCGTTCCTTTCAGTTGTGGATCAAACTTGATCATCCAGCCAACATCATTTCAAGTTAATGTATCCTGTGCGCGCCAGGATCTACCAAGTCACCGGAAATAGTATCCACTCTCCGAGTAGGCGTCGTTCCAGATCTGACACAAATCTGGTTTAGCCCAGGAGAAAGAAGCCGGATTTGGCAGATGAAGAGCAATTTCATGACGGACACTCATATAGTCTCTTTGATCTGCTAAGATACAAACATGGATGTCCTCTGAATCCAGTACTATGAACAAATCAAAAAGAAAACAAGCTAGGCAAACGTGAGATGCACGTGGTCGATATGATATATGGCCAGAAGGGTAGCTGGTGAATCTATCGTTACTGAACCTTGAATAAGGAAACATAAACCATCCGTAACCGGTGACCAAAATTTGCAAATCTAATACTGGAACTTTCGCGTTGCCGTTGCGAACCCAGGAGAATCAACAAGGTTCAACGATGACTGTTAGGAGATCCACATGACCATGAAACCATGCAATCCTGGAAAAGAGAACACATACCTGTAACCGTGCGGCCTCGACTGCCCTGCAACACGAACGGGTTGGTTATAACTCGGCGTAGTTATCTCATGCGGTCCCGACCGAAAACACGAAAAGCAGCCACCATTCGAAGGTTGTGGGTTGGACCTGGAAGTTCCCATACTCGCACTAGCCTTCCCCCGAGATACGAGACTGACTTCTGATCAGCTCGTGTTGTTCAAAAGTGTATTCAAGCCTCCTACCCAAATTTCAGATTGAACGTCGAGAAACAACTGGGCATGACTCTAGTTTGACGCCACTGGGAATCCGCTATCTCCTAGTCCTTATATACTGCAATCTATTTACAATCAGTTCACATCCGAACGCTGTTGTATATAGGTGATAGAAACGAACCTGTTACGGAAATTCTACGGTCCCGCGAAGACGTCTGCGCTCCAAGGCTTTGGGGTTCAACCTTAAGTTTCGCTCCAAATGTTGCCTTTGAACCTGCATTGACCACCTGTGCATTTTCCT
The DNA here is from genome assembly GCA_038089535.1 of Hemileccinum rubropunctum. Taxonomy (NCBI): domain Eukaryota; kingdom Fungi; phylum Basidiomycota; class Agaricomycetes; order Boletales; family Boletaceae; genus Hemileccinum; species Hemileccinum rubropunctum. The sequence goes on along the minus strand of JBBPLC010000161.1, from coordinate 41,513 downwards.
GTGTTTCTTGCTGAGGGGAGGCTGTGCACGGGCCGCACTGATTGCACCCGAGCTTTGGCACAGCTTTGTGGAGAGACCGTTCTTAAGCAAGCACCGCGAAGGTCAGAACTACAGCGAGTATCATAGAACAAGCACAGCGACGATAGCTACGACAACGAAACAAACAAGAAGTAGAACTTCAAGCTTCATTAACTATCTACTTCAATTTTTTATTCTTGTCATTGGAAACCCTGCACGATGGAATCTTCAGTTAAACCAAGTCATAACTATGGTGGAAAGTGACCAACTGAGAGGTTCCTTGGCGATACTTGTCACCGTTGGAAACCCTGCAAGAATCCTCAGTTAAGCCAAGTCATGAATATGATGGAAAGTAACCAACTGAGTGGCTCCTCTTGTGTCATACCGGGTGCCTGTGTTAGTTGATTGGGTGGCTCCATTCGAAGATCTAGGACTACTTTGACCAAGTCGATGGTCTTTCGAAAAAAAAGTGGTATGAAACAGCATACTCATTGCTAGACCGGGATGTTGCAGTGGGTAGGGTGTTCTGTCCACGCTCAACGAATCCCCTGATGAGAAGGGTAGATTTATCTGCCAGCTCGAAACCGATTCACAATCAACACACATTCGTTGGGCCGCACTGTGCGACGGAGGCACGTAATTCGAGTCATCGTCATCGTCATCCGTTACAGTTGGTTGTCTGACCGGCCAAGTAAGTTGTCCAACAATGAAACTTGACTGTGAACATGAACCTACCCATTAAGCTGGCGCGAGTCAGAAAGATCATCAGCCGCCATCACAGGAAGTCAGAATGTTCCAACAAGGCAGTGGGGTGACTGTGTGGGTCAGAAAGAACACAAGGAAGGCTTTTAAGAATCCAGGGATGCGCCTCATGATTAACTTAGTCCCTTGATCGAGCTCAGTGGAAATAGAGAGAGCACATGCGTTGGCACAGACGCTGAATAGATAACAATGATAGCTTGGTGACGAATCATGTTCAACCAGATCCTTTCTTGGCTTTCAATATATGTGCCGATAGGTCCTGTGATTGGGGGAGTTCCCGGGAGTGGAAGGCAGAGATGCATTTGCGCATAACCATATCACCACAAGAAGATAAGGGTCGAGCATCGTGGACTTGGGCGTATCATTCTACCAAGTACACCATGTTATACAGCACGAATTTTCTTCTCTGCAACGACTTGCTCTGATCACCGAGACGAGCGGAGAGACATAACCTCGTTCGCGCTCGAATGAGTGACGGATTTGTCTCGAGAGTAGATTTCGTCGATCGAAGGGTCTTATCAGTTTGCTAAAGGTGTCTGGTGTCGTGGGCACAAATGACGTGCTTTGTGGAGTTGGACACGAGGCTTGCCACCAGCCAAGTTGCGATGGAGTTGCCAGGGTCCATGATGCACCGCTATTGCGGGACTGGCGTCAAATTCGTGGGTCAAAAGTCGGACGAAGTCTGGGATATCTCCCTGGCTGGTTAAGTGACGACATCGTGGGAAGTTTCCTTTTCCAGTTTCCTTTTCCGTGTAACTTACTCAACTCCTTCCACTGTCCTTTCCGGAATTGCTGTGAAGGTTGAGATACTTAAGCCAGTTATATCCAATGCGAACCAGAATCATTTCATTGATCATACCAGCATGCAAACAATCACTGCACGCCTTGAGACCGAGTCTCGTTTGAGGCTCAATCCCATCACTTCCTCGAATACCGCACGGTATGACTATTCAGGCAGGTGAGTGCATGTTGCCGCCGTGTCGGACGAATGACCTATACGCTCGAAGCATTCAACTCTGTCCTCAGATCATTACTCGGGGACCACCTTCCCGTAGCAGGTTAGTCCAAGCACGGGCGTTGACAGTCCGGACCCCATCTGACACGGCTTAAAAAGTGGGTCCTCGGCTACAAAATGGATGCATTTCGTTCATCCAGAAGGACTGCCATACTTTGTGCTGAAGGATGAATTTGATTTCGTGGTTGTCACAGAAGCGAACATCGATGACACACGAATAGAAGCACGAATTCTTGATTATTCAAAGTTGGCGAACAATGAATTGCAATTTTACAGTATCAAAGTTCCTCTCCGATGCGAACTGTTCTTGGAGTTGGGACAAGATCACTTGTCTTGCAGCTACTATTTTGTTGATCACCTCGGAAAGAGCTTGTTCTGGCTCGAGGATATAGGCTCTGAACTTCTGGGGATCCCGGCATCCATGTCTCCCTCGCATCTTGGTGCGTTCCGCCCCGCTAACGCGTTCCCCATGTCTCACACTCGAACAGAAAAAGCGTTGGAGCGGTTATACTGGGTTCATGTCGAGTTTTTCCCAATGCATCATAATTCTCGTGAACAAGAATTCTCTCAAATCGTGGATGACCTTTACAATATCATTTCTCACGGTCAAGCGGGTAAGCTGCATATCACACCTGTACAGTGTCGTTAAGCTGGCTCACCTGCACACAACAGATAGATTGACGTCAAGAACCTCAACATTCCCCTATACCGCAGACACATGCAAGTACTTTTTGAAGCTGCTGTCGCGAAAGAAAGGTGGATCAGTCTTCCGATTTTGCGCCACTTTCTGACGTCATGGCTACATCGTAGGACAGCGCATGGATGGCTATACACTCTGCTACGCCGGTAGGAGATGATTAATTAAATTTCGTTTTCTGTCCCTAATCGTATTGAACCAGCACGCCTTGCTGGGTCCATAAGTGTGTTTTTATTTGTAAGTGCATTGCAACAGACCGCTAATATTCATTTGCAGCAAACCAAAGGTTTGTTACGTTTTATGGACAGCAGTCCGCTCAGCTGGATAGATTACAAGAGATGTGTCCTGCCAACGCCGTCGAACACAAATGGTTGCTGACCGTGGCAAACGTGCTGTTGTGGGGCATCCCTCAACACTACATTAGCCTACTAGAAGATCTGTATATCAATGACCAAGTATACGCAGATCAGTGGACACACTTCATGTCCCTCTGCCTTGCCGATTGGACGAACAGTTTATCCTGGGTATGCTGATCAATGTTATACCCGAGTTGACATTTTTGACATATGAATACAGAGCCTTGCGGTGTTCATGTGAGTCAAAGAATACATATTTCGGAGTGGTGCCCCAAAACAGGAATGTTTCAGTGCTAGCATCCTTCTTGCGAACGTACGTGGCGGCACGATAAACATGTCAGTGCCATCGGTACTTTGCTGCGCAGTCAGCATTGCATCTGCCTCCTGCCTCCAACTCAGGCACGAGCCACTTGCGGGATCCACTGCTATCGTCGGTGTTCGTCCTTTCCCGATGTTGGTCCGCGCCCTATGCTGACAGCTTTCCAGGCCCGCTACCTTCGTTTCGCCAAATCGGACACCGTGGGGTTCCTTCCCTCGTCGGTCGCGTTCAGTCTTCCAAGGGGAAGTTACCTGTGGGGCGTAGGTTTCCTTACAGCCCAATTTATCTTCATTGTATCCCACAGCGTCAGCAAATTCGTCGCACTGGTTGCTGCGTCCGCCGTCGCTGCGTTACTGATATTTATGCTTTGCGCAATACATCCAGAGGATGCAAACATGGTGTCCCTCGCTTTATGCAACCCACCTTTGTATGCTTCAGACATTCGCGAAGGCGAGTCGATGGTGTAGCGTGCACCTGTTTTCACTAGTTCGTTCGGACTTTGAACAGAGGTGCTTTGTTTTACTCATGTCGTGTGGACATCGACAAAGCATGACTACCCCTCGATTACGTCCGGCGCGACTTCTTGTATACTTTTAGCGTGATACTTGGGATCACGTTCCAATTGACCCTGGTAAGGTTGATAGTAGCATATGCATGTGGCATTGCCAGCATATTGATCATTTGTCCCTACTATTCCTTAACCTTATTTACCAGAGATTAGGGTCTTCTTACTACAGTACAGTAAAAAAGTCGTGGTCAGCAAATATTCAATGGATTGCAACTTGAAGGCAGTTCGAGTCGCTGCACTGCAATTGACAGTCTTGAGACTTCGTGGCAAGATTCTTTCACAACCAATCTGAGCCATCGAAACATGGACGACTGGATGGGATGTCTACCATTTTCAAGAGGTCAATCTGCTTGACTGGGCGCAATACCTATGCGTATATGTCCAACACCAATGGAAAGCAAAGTCGCGATACATCAATGTCCATTTGAGCCTTCATGGTAAGAAGTGAGTTTCGTCATCATCCGAGTCCTTATCACGTTGTGACTCCGAGTTATTGCACTGCCCCGGCCCTGAAAATTGAACATCGGAACCGACTTCAGTGGTGCTCTGCGATGCTCCCAGGAGTTCTTTTCAGTCTCGTCGCATCAATCCTGGTTCCCTCGCTCGCTGTGCAGGTACCACTTGGCTCTAGTCACTGCAGGGAAGATCCCGAGGACCCAGCCATTTTCAGCGATGAGAATCATGATCTTGCAGAATGGAACCTCGACAAACTCCCGAACTCCAATGACACAGATCACCTCGTGTTCGAGACGGTTCATTCACTACTACAGCATTGGCCCAACACCCGTATGAGAAATGGTAAGCGGTCCACCCACAAATGCCATGTCTATCGAATATAAATTATCCTCTAGGCCATAACATCGTACCGGGAGTCATACCAAAGGGAACGCTTCTCTATCACGGTGGGCTTGAAAAGGAGTTACCACCGGGTCCGGATTGGGTCGCCATAGATCCTGAACATTCGCATCTCTTCTGCATAGATCGGGTTGGCCGCGGCGGGCATTTCCAACAGACGTGCTGGCATTTCACACTCGCGACCACTCGACCCCTCAAAGTCGTATATTTCGATGGAAGCAGCGCTGCGAAGATGCCAGACGGTACAATAGATACACAAGACCTTGTTGCATGGGGTAAATTTGGTACTGGTTATCAAAACGAGGAAAGCCAGCGTATTCAAGACCTTTGTAAATGGGGAAAGAATTTTGGTGTAGATGGATTTGTGAGGTAAATCGTCACTTTCTCCAAGGTTTACCTGCATTGAATACATTTTAGGATGGAAATGGATTTGTGAGTGATCATCGTCTTGCTCGTGGCTCAGCTTTTCTTAGGTGGCTTTAGTGAAGTCATGATTTGCAATTTTGCCTCTGGGCTCAGCGTAGTTTCTCTCGTCAATCAAGTGAGTCGAGGGGCCATTCTACCCATGATGCGTAAGCGTTGGTCTCCTTGCCTGAGAAATACTGAGATGGCTTTTAATAGCGGCATTCGTCGATTTTGAAGTCTTAAATGCCGGTTCCTGGCATAATCGCTTCCCCGGCGAGACACGCGTTCAATTGGATCTAGCTGGACTGGTTTCCCTCTATGACGTCCAACTCGCGCCTTCACTGGTTGCCACTCGAGCCGGTCAGGAAAGGTGGGACCATCGCGTGCGAAACATATCCAACGAGGATATTTCAGCTGTGAAATCAAGGCTGGAGGCAGTTTTGGTCAGACCCTCGGGTCTGTCGAGCGGAATTGACTGGAAGACTCTGATCCAGGTCATAGTTGACCGATATTCCCAACGGCTCGAGCTGACACGCTATCTCCTGAACTCGTCGACAACGGAACCAGACAAAGTTCTCGACGTTGCTAACAAAACTCAAACTCAGCTTAGGATCATGCTAACGCCTTACCTCCTTTTCTCGGCAACCCCAACTGATCCATCAGATGCGACTGACTTGAACTGGACGACTCCCGTGTACAAGCTCTGTGCTACGACACACACATACTCCATGGTGTCGGAATTAGACTCTATGACCGATTCAGAAAAATTACTCCTTCAGGCCGTACGAGGGACCACACGAGAGATTTGTCGTGTAGTGACAAAGATGTGGGCTGCAGGCGTCTACGTCGGCATCGATCCATCGTTGAACACAAAGGAATCTCCCGACATTACCGCAGTAACTCACGTCTGGAATACCTGGGCGGAGGACTTGAACCGTCTGATGACATGGCTGGACTGGAATGTATGGATAAAGTGCAATCCACACTGTGGTCCTGAGGTGCGTCTCTCGCGCAATCACGATGACCTCGTGTTTTAATGTCATGATTGAAATATTGATGGGTGGTCGGCAGGAAATGTGTTACCTGCCTACGTGGCCTGTTGAATTTCCTCGGATGGGGTACGCCCCGGGCAGGAAACTGCCCTCCCTGCCAGATCCTAATGAAGCTAACCCAGAAAGACTGGACAGTTTTGACTCGCAGATCATGGACACCGACCGTCCCACCGATGGGGGAGGAGATATTATCATGCCTGATTCAGACGAGTGGAAGCGACCGCAGCCTAAATGTGTCAGACGGCTCGCTCCTCATGAATTTTAATCACGGTTAAGCCAGAGGATAGCATGAGAAACCTCTCTACGAACGATTTGTTATGGTATCGATACCGACGGTTCTTACGACTAGCTTGTTTGTCCGGTTCGTTTGGCAATACGAAACTTACAATACAACGAAGCTGTACCCCGGGCCTTAAAGTTGATACGTAGATATACTGTAGATAAGAGCAAGTTAGATGGCAAGCGCCAGTGGTGCGAGTGAAATGGGTGCACCGTGTATAAGGATATCCAGTTGGATCCACTGGGACGTCAGCAGAGGCACTATACGTCTTGTTCTGACAGACACGATGATATTCTACACCGAAATCGTCCTCCTACCGGCACTTTTCGATAAAATCAACACCACGGCCACAAGTCCCCCCTGGTGACATTGTGGACAAGGTGGCAAGGTATAACACAAGAATGAACTAGTCAGGGCAGAGAGATTGGTGAGAACCAATCGAGAACAACCCTGGCCACACAAAAATATATACGCAAGAAGGTCGAAAGTAAGCTATTAGGTAACAAGCAAAACAAGCGAGGGGGAAGTCTAAAGGATGACCGAAAAAAATCAAGTTCCGCCAAGACTGACTTCACTTCGGTTCGAGGGAGTGCGCGAGGCAAGTGGTAGAGGAGGGACGAGGTGATTGGCATTGGCGCCTTCTTTTGCGCGTGATTCTCGAGCGTGGGCTTGTCGCACGTAGGCATAGCGCTGGAAGTGGTTGAGCGCTTGGAGTTGTATAACGCCAACCTGTGATGACCAAGCAAAGAGATATCAGTCGTCGTACGGTGTGTACAGACGGATGAACTTGCTGGATGTGTTCGCAACTCGTTGAAAATGTCCACCGCTGCTTCTCGCACGGACTCCAATTGATGGAATAAGCAAAAGCCGAGGCATTGCAGTCCTCCGAGATGAGGTGGCGCATATGCCAACAGCTATACGATCACACCAAATAAACGTCATTCCGTATCATCCAGCAGATAAAGGATACGTACCTCGATAACTTGCTCGTACGATCGAACGTTCTCCGCAATGGTGCGGACAATCAACTCAACTTCAGCGTCAGGGAGATTTTTCACGAGGCGCATGCGGTAAAGCTGATGCAAAAGATCAAAACCTCGGATCGTATCCGTGGCGCGATGTTTTTGTATGTCCTGTCCCGCAATAAGATATTACCTGCCATCAACCGCATGTGACGCACCATCGTGTAGTACTGATAGGCTTTCGTCCTTCGCCAACCTTCAATACGGCTGGCATTTGTGGCCAATTCCCTGGCTGCCGCGGCTTCGTCTGGAAAAACGACACCCTTCCCCAGTGATCCTTCCACAAAAGGAGCACTCGGGAAGCCCAAGGCTGTCGAACCAGTCGCTACTTCCTCATACCTCGACGCAAGGCGCACAAAACGAGCCGCATATTCGGTAAACCGTAACCTTACCAACGTCTCACCAAAGTGTGACGTGATAGCAGAAATAATCTATGAAGCGCAGCCAATTGTGTTACGCGCTTTCAACTCAGTGGAAAAGGCACGTACGTCTTCAATGAATACATTGTCCAAATTGTCAGGCCGTGCTGCAAAATCGGACTTTTGGTTGGCTTGCGTCCCATCTCGCGTAGCTATCCGTGCGATTTCTTCTTCGCTTGCTCCCGAGTTTTCAGCACGAATTATGCCTGAACGAGGCATGAGGGGAATGATCGCCGGAGGTGTGGCGACAACGGGGAAAGAAATATGAATGTCCTTGGAGACCACTACTCGTCCGTTCCCGACGTCCATCAGCAGGTCCCATGATCCCGACGTTTCAAAGATCGGATTCGTAACACCCGCGATGTATGCTGGCCTGTGGACCCAACATTCCATCAGCGTCCATTCATACCATTGACCGATTTCCGCGACTTACGTGGTAACCCAGTCCTCACCTCCAGCCAATCCAGCGTATGGAAATGCACGTTCGATGAAACCTCTCAGAACCACACCACACCCTGAACCCAATGCACATGCCGACAACACATAGTTGGCCACTTGACCTGCGGGTATGTTATGACCTAAAAAGAGAATACGCTTTCCGGTGACGAGTGCATTAAAAAGAATTATTATGGGATGTGTGAGATTTCCGTTTGTGTGTAAATGTGGATGGGGTGGTCCGCTGACGGTCACATATGGCGCAGAGAATGTCTGTATTAACTGAATTAAGGAATACTAGGGTATATGCGACGCGTCAGTTCACACGCGACGCGGAAAAAGAGTCATTGGCTGACATCACCGACTTCCTCGGGAAAAGTGGCGAGGGGAAGCTTGATGGGTAGTTGGTGTCCTTTGTAAGCTATAGTGGTTTGGAAGAAATGGGTATCTTTGGATAATCCAGAACGCAAGTGTGGGTCCGAGGTCGTTGGTATCGCGCCGCCGTAAGCATTATGGTCTCGAGGAAAACCATGGGATGATGAAGAGGATGCGTCAGTCGACCTGCGTCCTCGGCTGGCCTGTGTACCGGAGGCAACGCTGCCTGGTCCGCCTCCGATTGCAACGCCAACCTGATTGTCCAGAATGGCGCTTTCATCGCCAACCCAGACCGCACTCCCACCCAGGGAAAAGGACGAGTCGGAGGGAGAGGACGGGTTGGGTTGGTGCACATGAGAGCTGGTAGTGCTACTCTCTGTTGTAGAGCGTTCGCGCGTACCTTCGCCGAGGGGATGACGCCGAATAAGCATACCATCCTCGCTGGAGTGTGATCCAGTGGACGATGTGGTCTTGTGTTGCCCTTTTCCGTGGGTGCCAGCGAAATTGGGTACATTCTCGGGAATCTTTGGGGAAGCAAACTTTTCGCTAAATATGTCCTTGCGTTCCGATGCACGCATGATAAGCTTTTCAAACCGGGTCAGTTCGGGGGCACCAGTGACATCCATGGAATTGATGGCATCGAACAAGCGGGCCAGACAGTCCTGTGATGGGTTGGCAAAGTAGTCATCGAGGGCGAGGAGGAGGACGGGCTGTTGGTGGGTGTAAGCGAGTGGATGGACAGGCACAGCATTTTGGACGCTTGCCTTGAAGATCTGGATGAACGGATGGCGGGTGCAAATGGCCATTGCTTTGACGACGGCACCTCTACAAACGCGGGACGAGCCAGGTCAGAAATTGTATGTGGTTACGATTAGTCCGGAGAGCCGCACCTCCGAGCCGTTTTGTCGTGTTTCGTTCGAACCAAGTTGAGGACGTATATAAGCTCGGGGTGAGCGTCAGAGTCGTTGGAAAGATCATCGGAGGATTCGGGAGTTTCGAGGGCGAGAACGGGCGAGATGGTGTTGAATGGGGTCTGGTTGAGGAAGAAAATGGTCCAGTCTTCGAGATGCCGCTCTGCGCCATCTGGGAGCATCAGGTTGGCTAGAAGACTGTTGGAGTCCGATCAGCAGAGGAAGTTGTATAGAAGAGGGAAGGCCGTACCCTTCATCTGTCCCGAGCGGCTGGGGAAACTGGTAAGTGAGTTGGGCCCCACTATCAATGTCGAACTCTGCGAGTAAGACGAAGGCACAGTGAGGGCCCTTTGCAAGGGACATGGTCACGGTTGGGGATGAGATGTGGAGCTCTGAGAAATGTCCCGCGTCCGTGCGTACCTCCTCACAACCTCATTTTTGCCATCCAACACGACGTCGCTCGACAACACGTCCAATTCTTGTCATCGCTCTTGAAATTTCCTTTTACAGATCATTGCCTTTTGATGGATCATACTATATCATCATCAACTTGCTACAATCACTACTATCCGACAAACATCTCAACCGCCCTGCTCACAGCCGCCATCAGCTCCGAGAGTCGTGCACGAAGTCGATCTTGACGAGTCGCGTCAGCGACAACGATCGTTCCAACCAACGATACAACAAAAAAAAAAAACAGCGACAGAACGACGCCTGCCTACCAATGATCGTACGAGTGGAGGGAGACGACCTGCCTTGGTCCCTTTCGGCTGACAACAAGCCTTGCACTCCCTCGCCGAGCTTCCTTTCCGAGCTCTCCGCCTCACGCATGAGCCGAGCCGTCGACCATACATACGTGTCAATGATTGCCCGAAACAATCGCTTTTTAAGTCCTGCAGTGCAGTTTCGGTCGTACGATGCACAAAAACCAGCATATATGCGCAATACCTTGCGTGAACTCCTCAGTCTTGCTTTCCTCCTTTGCCGCGCCTTGTCTAATCGAGGTGGCAAACTCGTGAATGATATCCCTCCAAGGTTGTGTTAGGATGTCCTCCAACGCCTCGTCTTGGCTGGTCGACTGAGGAGGTTGCTGTGATGGTGCCTTTGGGCTCTCGAGCAGACCGACGGTATTGTCTGTTTCGTCGGCCATGATGGAGGGAAAGCAAAAAGCAAAGATTAATTGAAGAAATGAGCAGTCACGTCGTGTTTGTGAATCACATGACTGGTCATGCCTCGAATTTACACAAAGCCATCCTACCGTAGACTCCAACATATCATCCCGCGGATCTAATGCCATGGTGTAGGCAGCCCGCTCCCAGTCAACCCAATCTCAGTAACCTCCGTAAGGGGATCTAGTTTCCCCTTGAATTCAGGCAAGAACGTCGCTCTCGTATACGGGCAGTGTACCGATGGAGAACCCTTGGAAATCGGCGTATACGTGGCTGCACAGATATCAAATTCGGTCGACCCATCATACGATATCTCCACTGCATCCTGGGGGTTTCGATCGCCTGCCGCAATTCGTTGGCGCGCCTGTCGGGATATTACATATATCAACATGGCGTTCCTTGGAGCAGCTCCTATTAGAACACACCTGCGCAACAATTTTGGGGTCTGGATTAAGGTCTATCAGTCGTCTCGCGAACTTGGCAGCAGTAGCGTGATTATTGGCCTTTGCGAACGCTCCAATGGCGCTCCGCAAAGCTATTTGCATGTGTGGTGGTTGGAGTTGACAGTGCGTAAAGTATGCTGCAAGTTCCAATTGTCGACGGATATTATCTGGTTCGTCCTGAACGATGCGTCGTCGCTCCAGTTCGATGGAGACCCCAAGGAGGTAGTCACGTGCGGAAAAAACCGTGCCGTGCCACTACATTTCCACCCAGTCAGCATCACCGAACGGGTTACTGAGCACATGAATTGACGCACCTCATTGGCTTCTTCATCTGAGGACACCACTACCAAGAGCAACGACTGCAGCACGGATCGGAACGCAGCCTGGGCCTCAGGAAGCTTGTTGCCTGAGACGAAACGGAAACCTTCCGAAAGCTTTGCCCGCACCGACGACAATGAGACCCGCCCAGGCGATTCGACCTCGAAAGACTCCATGGCAGAATCATCAGCGTGCGACTGGTGGATAGAAAGGAATAATTGTTTCAGGGGCTCGGAATCGACTACCCCAAATTGCCGCTTCAGCAACTGAACTTATCACTGAGTACCGCACAACATTTACTTATCCAAGGGAACTCACCTGCATAGCAGTGTCGAAAGACCCCATGGCGACATGATCCGCGGCGAACGGTGAGACTTCGTTCTCACTCGCACTAGATGTCCCACCCGCACCTTCATCCTCATCCTCGCCAACAGCATCCTCGAATTCTCCTTCCGTGTGTGTTTCATCGTCGGCATCCTCAACATCAAGATCCCATCCGGCTTCACCAGCATTAGCTCCAGGTGCATCACCTTCCTTTGCCCAATCATCAAGTGCGGAGGTGTCGAGGCCGTTGACATGAGTCTCGCCATCTCCGTCCAGGTTGCCATTTGCGAGTGCACGATCCCAAAAGCTCTCACCGATCGAAATTGATGGCCAGTTGAGGTTTGCAGTGGAAGTGACAATGGGTGGTGGTTTGAGTGTCGACTGGTCGAATGAAGGGACATCGTCGACATCCGCTTCGGTTAAACCGGCAGCTTCGAGGATTTCGTCCGCCTCTTCGTCCAAGCCATTTGTTTTCGCGGTCAAGTAAGCGAGCGGGTCTACATTCAGGTCAGCAAACACAGCTCAAATACGATCAGAACAAACACATACGAAGACCCACGTCCCGTAAGACGGCGATTCTCCCTTGCACGTCACCGGCAAACAAGGCATTATGAAAGCGTGACATTGGATCCCCCCTCGCAGCCGCGATCTTTTGCATCTTTGACAACTTATCCGTACTGCCAGTAGCGAGATACAAGAATGATAACCGATCAAAATTCTTGGTCTGTTGGTATGCCTTCTCAACAATCTGTAGCAGGGGAGTGGGTCAATTCCATTACGAGATGTGGGCAGAGTTTCAGCTACTTTGTGGTTGCCTTGTTTGAGAGCTTGCTGCGCTAGACGTTCCCAACACTCTGGTCGATCGATCGCTCTTGCGGTCTCCAATGCTACATCAAGATTTCCACACTCAATGGCCAGGTCAAATCTCGTATTCTTGTCCTGGACGAAGTGCAGTGCAATCTAAAACCCATCACGGGCATCAGACGGTAGTCCCAAACAGAACATATTTGCATGTACCTCGGGAAATCCCTTTTGTTGCAGATATGCGATAATACTCTGACCGATGAGAGTCGATGTCCGTATGATATGTAGCATCTCTTCGTAGTTGTTTCGGAGCAAGGCAAGCTTGAACCGGTACTCCGTAGGATCGAACGTGATTGTCCGAGGACGCGCAGAACGGTCCAAGCAGTGTGCTGTCTTACCCTTGATGCGCGTGAGATAGACAGGATTATCAAGCGTGCAGATCACACCGTTGTCGCTTCGGTAGTCGAGCAATGAAAGACAGGGTTAGTATTAAAGTCAGTGGCCGTAATTGCGGCGATGCCAGACATACCCTTGGGGAAGGCAATATTTTATATGGTTGAGAGTAGAATAGATGAAGACGCCCGCGTCATCCCATGCTCCAGATTTGATTCGAATGGTTTCGTGGACCAAACTACTTTCAGAAAAGTTTTTGTTGGCGATGGTAATGGCTATCACAATCGAGGTTACGGCAATGCGACGAAGAACACAAGCCCAACACCCACTGTGCTTGCTCATCAAGGCTACAAGTTGCCCATCCGAGCTCCACGCAACGTATTTAACAGGTGGACTGTTCAGCTCAGCAATGACCTTTTGTTGTTGGATGTCGTAGAGAGCAACCGACGACGTCGAGCTTAGAATGAGACATGCTGTCCCACCGTAGAATATCTCGTTTGTTTGGATTGGCGTATTGGTTCCTTTCACGACAGAGTTCGATAGATCACGGACCTCGATGAGCTGGTGAAATGTTGAGCACTCCATGATCGATTGTCACAAATCCTTTTTACCTGGGTGGTCTTGTTCAAAGCGGCGAACCTGTTCCTAGCCACGAAGATTGCGCTATGAGCCGAACCACGTTTACCATCCGTGGACGAGTCCTTGACTTCTCCGTTGGTCTGGGTGGGCAGGGAAGATAACTCGAACAAGCCGTTATCAGAAGAGATCGTCGTGATGACTGCCCGTTCTGCAGGGTTGTAGCTCAACGTTCGAGGAGGAACGTAAGGACTACCGAATTTGCGGACGCTGAGAAGGCCGATATCTGATCCGGTGTTGAAGTCGTATGCTCGAACGTATTTATCCCGGATGTAATACAATGAGTCGGCATGGACCGAAAAGGCGGGCCGTTCGCGCTCGAGCTTGAAGACGATGAGACCACTGTCATGACCTATATTAGGAGGTACATCAGTAGAAGGATGTCTGGAAGTGTACTTTGATCATACCTGCAGCAAACAAGTTGAGGTTGGGATGTGCAGCAAGGACCCAGAATCGGTCATGTTCTCTCCTAAAGGTCTGGATGGCGGTGCGCTTTGCGAGATCCCACACACGCACTGTCTTGTCTTCACCACAAGAAACGATGAGTTCATGTTTAGGATGGAAGAGTGCATTGGAGACGTTGTTGAAATGTCCTCTGCAAGCATCAACCTCCCAAGCCTTTGTTTCGCTCATCCTCCAGATCTTGATTGTGCGATCATCAGCGGCGGAGACGATCAAGGGGAGGGTGGGATGGAAGGCGGCGAAATTGACGCCTCTGTCGTGACCTTCAAGGACATACTTTACGGTAGAAAACGTGTCGAATGTTTCAAAGTTGTTCGGTCCAGTAGTGGGAGTACTCTTTCGCAACCCGGATATGTCCCAAACGCGTACTGTCTGATCCATGGATGTTGAGACGATGAGATCGTCCTTTGGATGGAACTGTGCAGACATGACGTAGTGTGAGTGACCGGTGAGTATGGCGATACAGTTTCGAGAGGTACTGTTCCATATGCGGATGGTCTGGTCGTCGGATGCAGAGAGCTGAGATGTATGGTGAATGGATGGACATGGGCTGAGAGGATGTCGAGCACTCACGATCCAAGGCATCTCGTGATGAAATTGGACGGTACGAACGTAGTCCATATGACCGTGTAAAGTGAAGAGGCAGCGGCGGTTCTGAGGACGCAGGTCTGAAAAACATCAGGTCCGAGTACAGAACGAGAAAAGGCACTGACCCCAGACTTTGATCTTGTAATCGTCGCCGCCGGTGACCAAGAGGGCTCTGCTGGGATGGACGGCGACACCTCGAACGGGACCTTTACCAAAGGATATCAATGAGCGTGTATGATATTGCTGAGAGAGTACCTTCATGCTCTTCGAATCTGTCTACTAGGACGCCCATGCGGTAGTTCCATAGCTGTACGCTACCGTTGTGCAGAGCAGCGGCGAGGAGGGGTTGAGTGGGGTGAAATGCGAGTCCTTTGAGAGAGATGAAAAAGTGGGTCGGATGGATTGGGGTACAAAGACACGTACCTTTGACGCGATTACTCTTTGACTCGAATTTTGTGAGCATGACCGACATGATGGGCGGAATTGAAGCAGGAAATCAATCACGCGGTCGGTCGTTTGTTGTAGTAGTAGTAGTAGTACGGTACGGAGACCGACGTGGCTGCCAGCAAGGCGGAGTTGGAAAAGGGTCTACAAAGTAAGATCATGGGCGTGCTGGGTATCACGCCCTTTCTCCGAAAAATATGGTGAGTACAGTCCTCACCGCAACGTTGCTGGTCACCACCAATTCTTCTCAAGTCCACATGTATTCAAGAAACTCCCTGACCGCCTCAGATCACTCCGCGGAAAGACCGTCGTCATGTGAGATCTCTCTCTCGCTCTCCGCTTCTTTGACAACCCTTATCCAGTCGTCTGACAGTGATGGCACCCTGGTCACTCAACGCCTTCATTTTGCCCCCATGCCTCACCCCTACAGGCACATCATCGGTTGGCATCGTATACTCACAGAATTGAGGGACTCTGACGTACGTGCTATTTGTGTCTTTGATGGAAAGCAACGCACCGCAGCCAAAGCCCGCGAGGTCAGCATGTTTTATTTCTCGACCCTTGTTCCCGCCTATTTCAATTAACCACAGGTCGAACGACGTAGAGAATCCCGAAGAATAGACGCTCTGCGCGGTTCTATCGAAAGAACCAGACTTCATAGACTTCAGAGATTGATGCGCCTTCTTCCCCATTACCGTTCCTTGCCCAGCACCGATCGACAACACGTCAACGACGCCCTCATCAACATCAGATCAACTCACAGATCGCTTGCTGCGCATGTCTTAGGGTCCACTCTTCCTGTGTCCACAACCCTTCCACCGTATCCTCCATCACCCTGCGTTACACCCCAAAATGATCACGCCTTTTCACCATCACGACATTCTTATTTCTTACCCCACCGTGGCATAGGAATACACGACTTGCAGGACGTCTTGGATTCCGTGCCTTCGGTATCTAGATCTGAACCACACTACACGCCGCCATCGGTACCTCTAGATGATCTCGCTTACACAATTACAGACGATGAATTCCGCTCTTGTGACCTCTTTGATGACTCTTGCGATGAAATTATTCCAAAGCTTCCATTTGTCCACTGGAACGCCGCGGTGCAGCCCACACACCCACTTCCCGATTGCATCGAATCGTTACAATCGGAACTCTCTACATTATACTGCGAATACAGCCAATGCATCACACAGCTGACATCCATGCCTTCATCCTTTGAAGGACCTGAGATCCCAGAAGGAGATCATGACCAGTCTGCGCCAACAAACAGCCCTGACACCCTTGACGCACGGATCGAATACGCCATGTCCAAGCAACAACTCCAAATGACGCTCGATGAAGGCCACATCTGGAACGCACTCTCGTCTGACCTCCCTCCACTTGAAACCGAGTCCACGCTGATGGCGCTCGCGGAGCGAAGCACCGTCATCTCTCAGTCGTACCAACGTCGGAGCAACTCCCCCACGACAAAGACGTACGACCAATGCAAAGAGCTTCTGCGTGCCATGGGCGTCCCCTGCATCGAATCCTCTGGCCCATTCGAAGCAGAAGCGCTCGCAAGCGCCCTCGTCCTCCACGGTCACGCAGATTACGTCGTGAGCGAGGACACAGACGTGCTCGTATACGAAGCACCTCTCCTACGTGGCATCACCGCACGCGAATCCCCCATCATCGTCGTTCACGGCGAAGCCATTCGCACGACCCTCCAACTCGATCGCGCGGGCTACGTCGACTTTGCACTCCTACTCGGCACAGACTTTTCACAACGGATAAAGAACGTCGGTCCGAATCGGGCGCTCAAGTTTATAAGGGAATACGGCTCCATAGAGCGCGTCGTCGAACGGGAGAGTAAGTATCCCCCGCGCTTACCCGTTGCGGATTATCTAGCGCAGGTTGGCGTGGCACGCCTTGTGTTTCAGAACCTACCACCTCTCCCTGATATTGGACTGCTTCATCAGACACAAGAGGACCCGAACGCTGTGTCGGAAATCATACAAAGGTATAGGTTACATCGGATGTTGCCCGGTGCATGGGACACACAATCTGCTTTGGCAGGGAACTACTTTGATGATGATCCATCTGTATGGTGATGATTGGGTCACACATTGGAGATACCTCCCAGAGACTTGTATGCCACCTAATGGGCCAGAGCCTACAGTGGTTGCTATTGTTATAGATATGTGATATCCTGGAAACATGACTTGTGTGAACACCATTGGCGCTGTACTTTTTCAGTCTTGAATGTAGTGAGTATTACACAACTTCTAACTTACTGCACTTTTGAGACAATGAACTCGGCCGATCAATCTTGCGACGGGACAGTTAGTACAATTCAAGTAAAGGTTCTACTCATAAATACACGACTACACGACTACGACAAGAACATCAATGTGACGGATATCATATAATCAGATATCGCAAACGAAATGGGGGTACGAGGGGAAATAAATCATACTCTAAACGTTAGGTGGACCGGAGTATCAAGACGTCGTCATGCTCAACGGCACTGACCGCCTTCACACTTCGTTCCTCAAGATCAAACTAAAACAAGGCTCACAAAACGGCTTCTCATTCCGCACGAAAAAGGATGGGTCCTCGAATGGTTTCTTGCAGCCCTACCATTCCCACGTTAGTTGACCAAGAACAAGGACGCAAGGATTTCTGGACCCACCTCGCACACAAAACACCCCCAACACCACTTGGCTCCCAACGCTTCTACGGCTCTAAGACCATCTCTGATGCTCCTTTTGCACGCCTTGCACTTGGGCATCCGAAGTCGCACGTGACAGGCCTCGCAATACGGGTGTCCCTTGAACACCGTAAAGCCAACGTCATCGTCGACAAATTCGCCGTCGCCCGTGAGATTCAGCTCGCCGGTGCGCATAGCAGAAGGCGGGAGAGGACCAGTGGGTGCAAGGAACGGGTCGCCACATTCAGCGCAGAAAAAGTGCTGTTCGTGATAAGTACGTTTACCAAGCGCAGGATCATCGAGCGTGATGAACCGTTCGTCGATGATGGCCGTCTTGCAGTGGAAGCAACGAGGGGCAAACATCTGTTCGAGTCACGTACATAGTCAGTCGTCATCGCAACGCAATAGCATGGTGCAGACCTCGTGATAGTCCAAATGACAGTACGGCCGTCCATCATTTTCATAACTACTCACGTGCTCCAAGAGTTCGTTGCAGATGGTACATCTGAAGCAGTGAGGGTGCCATCGTTGACCCATCGCACTCACGATACGACCGATGATGGGACCGTTGCACCCTTCGCATGAGAGGCCATTGGTTCGCATAGGGCTTGAGGAGGGTGGGGGAGGAAGACCACGTTTAGACCCCGGGCCACGGCCAGGCGCGGAATGAGAGGAAGATGACTCTTGGATCTGAGTATGTCGAGATCCAAAGCTGCCAGGTGAACTCTGCGGCTGAGCCAAATCTGAAACCGTGATTTTCGGAGGCGAGAAAGCCATGGGTGGAGACACCGAGATAGCAGGTGTACCCGGCGCAGAAACCGACATGCTAGGAACACTTGCGGGCCCAGAAACAACAATACTGGGACCAAATACGTCGTCATGGTCAACACCACCATCAATATTATCGTAATTTTTTCCATCAGGAAGGGATATCCTAGGTACCGCCGGCTGGTGAGGTTGCGTCTGTAATTGTACTGGAGGCTGGGTTTGCGGTTGACCTCTTCTTTTTGGAGACTGTGACGATGCACGAAATGCTGTGCCATTTTCAGTTGCATTGGCAATTCGTGATGTAACATCCTGACCGGGTGTCCATTGCCTCCTTGGGGGTGTATCGCTGGTAAAATCAATTACAGGAGCATGCATGACGCCCTGACGTATGGGTGAGGGTGATCGGCGCAAGGAAGGTGGTGGTGCATCGTCTAGATCAATGTTGGCATCCTTTGCACGCTGTGTTTTATTAAGCTGGCGTTCGCTTAACTGCGAAACTTGCTGGGACTTAAGTTGACGTTGTTGTTGAACTGACTGCTGCATAAAGGGCTTGCGATCAAACGCAGGATTTGGATTCGGAGATGACGAAGAAGGAAGTGTTGGACTGGTTGGTAAAGATGGTGTAGATGGCGAGAAGGATCTGTTTGGCTGATTCTTTACTGCTTGAGGAAAGGGGCAATGCATGAGATGGTGTTGATGTATGAGTTGGTAAACTCACTTGGGACATCCGTGGTAGCAAAGAATGGTCGAATAGGGTTTCCTGGTGCACGTGGAAGGGGAGGGACGTTTGCGAGCCAAGCTTGCTGTTGGCGCACAGGGCTAGTAGGAGCAGGAATGGCTCGAGTGGGACTCTGAGCTGGAGGAGGGCTTGATGCTGACTGCTGCGATTGCCTTTCTCGCTCGCGTTCCTCGGCTAAACCCATGGAGGCAAAGCGTAGAGTGAGAGACTGTGGCTCTGGTAGGGATGAAGCGGGGGGGTTACGGTTAGATATTGATGTGAATGGAGTGGGTACTGGAGGGGACATGCGTGTTTGTGGACTGTGCGGGACGCTGGCAGGTTGTGGTTGAGCCTGTGGGGTGTCTGAGCACGGAGTGGGGGGTTGAGGGAGTGTGGCGGAGCGTACTACGGATGGACGGGTAGTCTGGCCGTGCTGAGGACTGATCTGATTGTCATCGCGGTTTGCAATGGCCATTCTGGAACGCGGGGGTAAATCCCTGATTCCGTAGCGAGGGCTGTGGGTATGGACGTTCCTTGCAAAGACGATTTTGTGCTCGTGGTCATCTTCTTGCATGGGGTCAGCAAATATGATTGGTTCGTAGGGATCAGAAGGGGAGAAAATGTCAGAGGGTGAGGATAAGTCATCGGGAGAAGTAGGGATATGGTGATGGAGGGACGGAAGGCGAGGTGGTTCCGTGGGAGAAGAGGGAAGGGGACGACGAGATGGAGATGACTGAGGAGGGCGTGCGCGTTCTGGGCTGTCTGTACGGCGAGGGAGGACTGTGGGGGCGACACCACCCGAGACGGTGCTTCTGCGTTCGATTACGTTTGCTCCGATGTGAGCGGGGGTGTTTCCATTCCGAAGCGGGGCAGAGGCGGATTGTGGGTCGGGTAGTGGCGGCCGGGACCAAGTCGGGGGTTGAGTGGAAAAAGGAACGGGAGGGACAGGGGGAGCGGTGCGACGGGAGAATGAGCTGGGAATGCGGAGATCGCGATCGGCGTTGGCGTTGATTGCGGACTTGACTGGGCTGGCCGGTCTTGCGGTGAGATCGACGCTGTTGGGCTTGACGAGGGAGGGAGTAGGAAGTGGACGGCGTGCGGGGGTGACGGTGGGAGAGGTTGGAAGCGTGACTGGCGTTGGGAGTGTAGCGGACGGTGCGAGAATGACGGGCCATGACGGTGCGGGTGCTTGTACGACGAGCGGACGAGAGCGAGGAGGTGGCGGCATCGATTCGGGACGTGAGCGGGGAGTAGGGAGGGGTCGGCGAGACGGACCGGCGATAGCAGGTGAAGCATACGAACGAGTCGGCGTTGATGAGACATCAAAATTGTATTGAAATACGGACTTATCGCGACGAGCATCGTGCATGACGTCGACGGTTGTGTTGGCTTGCTCGTCGTACGCAACGATGAAAACGCATCGCTATGTATATGCACGTGATATAGTCACAAATATATACAAATACCCCCTATCGGTACTTCCAGTATCTCCCCTCGGGAAACACATACTCGGCGATACTCTTCCCGTGCATCTCCGTACTGCCCGTCCCGTGTCAGCACTCTCTCCGTCTCCGTCGTACCACCACCACTACCACTCACCTATAACCCTCCTTCTCATCCTCAGGGACAACATACCGTCCCTCCTTGCTGATCTTGCACGGGTACACGAAATGCTCGTGCAAATGGTTCGCGTATTCGATCACGTTCCGTTCCATCGACCCAGAGATCGCGATATAGTCGATCAGGCTCAACACAGATTTCGTCTCAGCCCATTCGTTTTCCATCCCAATACAGCACCCACCTCAGATGAATGACGTGTTCGCAGAGCCCGACCCCACCCGCGTGCGGACACACCAACACACCGAATCTATGGCCGTTCATCATTCGCATGACATCATCCGGTCTGCCCCACTCACTTGGCCGCCATCAAAAGCACACCGAGCACCTCGCTCACCCCACCCAGCCTACACGCATCAATCTGCGCAACATCCACCGCTTCAGCCTGGAATAACTGCTTAAAGGTCATTCGATTGTGTGCATGCTCCCCCGTTGCAACCCCAATCCCGTACGGCGCCAGTGCCCGTCTGATGGCAGCATGTCCGAGAATGTCATCCGGTGCCGTCGGCTCTTCAATAAACCTACCCATCACGTCAGCGCCCGCCAAGTGTGATCATGATTCCAATCAGCCCACCATGGTCGGATCTCCTCCATCGCCTTCACATTTCTGATAGCCTCGTTCACATCCCACACCTGGTTCGCATCAATCATCAGCACCGCTCCTGTCGGACCAGCGTTCCTCCCTTTCAACTCAGAACTGTTGGGATCACGAGGTGGCTTGTCTGTCCAATAATTCACCATCGTGACATCGTCTAATCATCACTAGTCACTCACCAGCGGGATAATTCCTTGGGTCATCGATGATACTCCTGATCATTCTCCCTCGTCGCAAATCGTCCTCGAGCGACGCGCCAACTTTCATCTTAAAGTGTGTCCACCCTGCTTGGACAGCCTCTTTCATAAGATGCCCTACCTTTTCATCAGGATAGCCTATCCAAGTAGTTATCACACAGCAATCATCAACTCGGGCGCGACACAATACATCAACCATTCTCACCGAGCCATCCCGCAGACGTAATGTACGCCGGATATCTGATCATGATCCACGTGTTATTGCCGATAAGCCATCATATCAATACACATACTTACCCGACTTCTTTCACGTGCGCCTCTCTCTCCTGTTTTCCTCCTTCCTTTGCTTTCAGCATCGCCAACGCTTCCTCCCGTGTGAGAACATCAGTGATGTATCGAAATGCCGTCGCATCCACGAGTTCTTCCTAGAGACACCGACCACGAGGTTGATTGATAAAGCATAACGCCCAGTACCAAAAACGTCCATTCAACCGCCAATTCCATCAGAAACACGAGAAGACGCACTGGGGTCATATCCACGATGAGCTTCCAGAGCGGCTTTTTTCGCGACTTTGCAAACATATCCCACACGGCATTGTTGACCGCCGCAAGTGCGAGATGAATGATACCCTTCTCCGGGCCGATCCTTGCATATGTCCGAGATTAGCTCAAGTACTCGATCCCACGCCGATTGCGGATGCTTACCAGCGTAACTGGGAGTCTCCAGACATCCAGTCCCATGCTTGTCCCATATTTACGAAAAACTCCTCGGGATCGCGGCCTATCAAGCGCTTGGCAAGAACCTGGATGGCATGGCAGACCTGATTGCGCGCAACATCGATTACCATTTGCGTGACCACATAAAGAAAAGATGGAATGTGGAGCCGTAGGCGCTAGTGACTCGGTCTCTCTTCATCATCCACTGGTAGGTGATGTTCCATTCTGCATTCTCGGCTGCGGTCAGAGAGACTCTCTATCCACCATCGTCTATCGACAAGCGATAACACGCGCCGTCTTATCAGATAAAGAGTACCATCTCGATCACTCACGATATCAGTCCCCCGCCCGATAGTAAACGTCATTCCATGGCCCACCAAACCGTAATCGGTGTACAATGTCACGTATGCCGCGGAGTAATCGCAATCTGTATTCCTGTAACACAACGGCATCGATACCTCAGTCCCGCCTCCGACACTCCCCAGCGGAGTGCCACATCCACCCATCAAGAGGAGTGACTTACATTGCATCGGTCCCATCGCCTGTGATTGATGTCGGAAAACGAATGTCTACAGACAACAAACTCGTTATGGGACTTGACAAACTGATAAAAGAATATGCTTACCGTGCGTTTCAAAACGAGTAATTTGTCTGGGCATCGTGTGATGATACTGAAAGAGTGCGCGGATCGCGTCGTCGACTCAGTTGAGGGGAACAAGACAACCCTCGCCTCGCGGCAATCACCTCTTATAGATGAACTAATTATAATGAAATGTCAGCGACAAGCTCCGTGGTCATTTGACCCATGGCGTCGTGAAGCAATACGTTCGACTTGTTGACAACCCGGCACTAAACTGCCACCGTACTGGCCGAACGCTCGGGCTCTTGATAGTATGTGCTATCGCCTATCATGATTGGATATCGGGAGTGCCGTGAGGGAGAGCAGATATGATCGTGTTAATTCATGTCTTGTCAAGCTCGAACGTAGTATGTGTCACAGTACTGCCCCGTACTCGCTTCGTCAGCTCTCTTCAAAGGTCGCTGCTTAATGGACGTATGCAGATTATAACCACCAGCGGGGTGCAGGTACCGATCGGCAAGGCTGCAACCTAATGGTCTAGAGTATGCCTTCCCTGCAACATGCTGTCCGCGGTGGCATAGGGTCAGCGGCGGTCTACCAGCCGAAAGTCCCAGAGGCCTGCAAGACTGCAGGGACAACATACGATGCGAACATTCGCAGACACGCAAGAAATGCAGAAAAGTGACAGAGATAAGCGTGGGGTAGTATACAAGCAAACAGGTGCATAACCTTTGGGATACAATCATCGGACCAAAGAGAGAAGAAAGTCAAGGGAGAAACCGACAAAGGGAACCATCACCATCAAACGCTTCGTTTTCATTTTTGATCATCACTCCTTGCCCTCTTTCCCTGCCAGCAACAGACCCGCATGATAGTTCCTCCAGTCACAACCTTGCTCGTAAACACACACCACACCTTCCTCGCGTGTGCTCAGTTCACGTCGTCCAGTTTGTCCTGGACATCGGCCGCCGCCGCCGCCTGCTCGCCCTCGACGTCAAAATTCTCGACGAGATCAGGAACGTCGTCGTCGTCATCTTCAGCGCCACCTGCTGCTGGCCTCTGCTGACCTTGTTGAATGGCTTGGTAGGATTCCGCGAGCTTACGCAGCGATGCGAGCGAATCAGGACCGAGCTGGTTCAGAATACCAGGGACGAGCTCGGTAAGTTCCTTGACGTGCCCAGTACCATATATCGCAAACGTGTTGGCGGACACCGCGGCATGAACTGTTCAGAAATAGCAACACAAGATTAATACTCTAGATCCCGTTCGACGGAACACGTTGCGGTAAGAGAAAAAATTATAAACATCGGTGATGTGTACGAGACATGAAATTGAGAATATCATGAAGAAGAAAACGTGCCTTTTGGAGCAGTGAAATGTAGTACGTTTCCGTCCTCTCTGAACATGTTTACTTCTTCTACTCCGGGGATAGGTTGTACATTGAGTTTCTTCAGGGCAGCCTGTAGTTTTTTATCGTCTTGTGCGGCAGAGGGTTTGGTTTTTCGGACGACTTTCCGACGCATGGTACCCTTTCCACCTGGAGCATATTAGAAGTGATGATTTTGGGTGAGATGCAGAGATGAAGCGATGGTCCACCGCGGGCATGGCTGACCAAAAATCGCTCACCAAGCCGGTTGGCCGCAGCCTGTGCCTGCAGTTTGGCCAATTTTGCTGGATCCATGAGGGGTTGGTGGTTGAGGATCAGAGATGCCTGCGCAGGAGGGTTAAACGTGTGTTTGGTGTACGATGAAAACTCACAAACAAGGTTTGCACGCAAATATGTGTACACAAACCACCAAGCTCGCAAGTTCAAGCCGTAGATAAGATAATCTCTTCCAGTATCGACCATGTCCTCCATTCAATTCCACATCCGTCCCGCTACCGTCGACGACGTCGTGCGTATCTACCTCGTCGCCACGTTCGTTGACCAATCTATCCCAGGACGCGCTCCTACAACTTGTCCGCGATCTCGTATGACCCTCCCTGCCGCACCGCGCAATCAGCATTAACACACGCACAGGCCATATATGAGAAGGAACCAGAGGCTGCAAAGGCCACCCGAGAACTGGTAAGGCCCACCCCGTCTGCCACGATCATCACCTATCCATCATTCTCCGCAGTTTAGAGAAAACATATTCGAAAAGGGCTATGCACACGCCCTCCTCGCATTCAAAGGCACACCTGCGGAACCAGGTGCGGCCCTCGGGATGGCCCTCTACTTTTTCAACTTTTCCACCTGGGTGGGAAGACCAGGGCTGTATGTGCGTCCGTGCGAACAACCATCATGTCCATGTTTGACCCGGACACCAAATACAGCTCGAGGACCTATTTGTGAAACCAGAGGTCAGGAATATGGGAATTGGCAAGGCGTTGTTCGCCGAGCTTGGTAAGGTGGCACTGGAAAAGGTAGCTTGTTTATCGCACTGTTTTTGTGGGCCAACAACCCTCTTTTTTCCTGACAGAACTGCGGACGTCTTGATTGGTCCGTACTCACGGTGGGTGCTCGTGCCTGGAATGACTACACCCGGAAGTTCACAAGGAATTTGTAGTGGAATGAGCCGTCCATCACGTTCTACGAAAAAGTTTTGTCGGCTAAGCGAATGGACGGCTGGATGGGCATGCGGTTGACGGAAGAGGGCATCCGCAACCTAACCAGGTTTGCACTAGTCGCCAATTGAACAATTCACCACTGTGGTGGTGTTCACTCTGGACATGCGTGTTGATACCGCGGTGCGTGCAGGTTGCATCCACATAGGGTCCCACCTTTTTAGTATGTCGCGGCGGTGCCAACCTAATTGCCACTGATAGATGATGCAGCCTTTGGTGGAATTTGACATGCTCAACCGTATGGTACTGTGTCCGAGATAGACGATTAGTGAGCACATTGGCTATACTCCATCGTAACTCGCGCCACCGGCCTACGTTGGACAGACGTGTGTCAGGGAAGAAGTACGAGCACACAGCATCACTTGCCTTGCGCAGCCTAGATACGATGGGTTCCACTTTCAAGTCGTCCCTTTCACGAGCAGCCACCTCGATTGAGTAAACACGCAACACCTCCTTGACATTTGCAGTGTGGACGGAAATCTAAAATGTGCAAGGGGGCAAAGTGAGTCGAGGGACATGTTGACATCACGACTAGGGCCAAGTGCGTGTGTGACAAGTCCGGAAAAACAAACAAACGGAAAACTAGTGGCGCCGGCGGTGGTCCGACAGATACACGCGGTGTTGCACGTAAAATGGAGAGCGGGAGACCGACCTTGGCTTTTCGCATCACCTTGCAGCCAGATCCGATCCATACTACCAGAATGAACTTTTCACGCTGGGATTCTTTGTCATTGGAGTAAGTAACGCGTGCGTAGCCGTAAGATGCCTTGGAGTCATCGAGAGCGTCTCGAAGCTCAGAGAGGCCGCCGGTGCCTGTCTTTGTGACCACGAGCTTGTCTGAACGATCGGACTAGCGCATGTGAGGAAGGCATGTCCGGGTAAGAAGTGGAGAAGGCTGACCTCATAATCCAAGAGCAACCAATTAGTATCGGACTTGTCAGAACGCACGTCCAAGTAAGCTGGAGGACACGCTAGTTCAAACCACAATTGAAGAATGTAACCAACAGGGCTGACCTTCGTTGATCTTTGCGTCGGACACGTCCGCCATGGTGACCTGGTCGCCCCCTGGGAGTTGCAAATGGAGAACGATCGGGGTATGCCGACGGGTCGACTCATCGCGGAGTGTAAACGACGTTGTGCACAACGAACGAACGAATTGATTAATGTCTCTGCGAATCCAAACCGTCCTCCGTCGCCTCTACTCGCAGCGCATACCACCCCGCAACTGGCAGCTAGCCGGACACGTTCCCCCCACCTCCCTCCTCTTTGACAATGACGCTCCCTCCCTTGATCTCAGCGAGGACGAACCACCACCACCACCCAAAAAACGCCCCGCTGCAGCTCCAACCCCTGAGCAGTGGCGACGGCACCGTGAAACGATCAAAGAGGCATTCCCAAATGGCTGGAGCCCCACGCGTAAATTGTCGCGCGATGCCATGGACGGGCTTCGTTCCCTGCACGCGCTCGACAAGGACACATTCTCGTGTGCGGTCCTCGCGGACAAGTTCAAGATCAGCCCAGAAGCTGTCCGTCGGATATTACGGAGCAAGTGGGAACCATCGAGAGAGAAGCGGGCCCGGCTGGCAGAGAGGGAAAGAAGGAGGAGAGAAGAATGGATCGCGAGGCAAAGACAAGAGGAGAAAAACACGGCAGCTCAGATCCTCTCTGAGGCTGCGCAGAACGACAAACCGCGATCGCGTCAGACGTCGACACGAGTCCAGTCAAAGGACAAGTTCTTCTTCAAATGACATGTGCCGCTCAGGACGTGCGAGAACGTATTGCGACGTTTTGTTTTTTTACTCACCAAACCTAATGTAAACGTGTCGTTTTACATGTCACACAGCGACGATCGATGCACAGCGAACTAATCGTCCGGTCTGGCTGGACCGGTACCACCGGGCGTTTGATTCTATGTACCAGGCAGAAGTCTACTCCAAAATGGAAATTACACATTATGGCGCTATGTAATTTTTGCCAAGTATGCAGGCGATACGGGCGATACGGGCGAATACAACAGCAGGTATGACTATGACAAGTATGGTAAAGGCCAGTGGGTAATAGTAATGTACGCATGATCCTGAGTCCAAAAATGCTAGATATAATTCAAGATTAAACATAATATAAACGACGCCAGAGTTGTGCCGAACGAGCGTGGGTTGAGTGATGTAAGATGTGCATGATACAATTCCAAGTCGCCGCATGAACGAGTCCAGGGTATGTCCGATACGGTCAACGTCCAGCTTGACCTCTATAGTGACAGTTCGGCTTTGTCATAGGCGAGGTAATAAATATCGTTGTCCGGTCGACATAAAAGAATATCGTTCCAATTAGGTCGTGGTAGGGGGTCCGGACGTGCACCCCTCGAGTCCACTATCGAATACCGGAACCGCAGGAGCATCATGGAAGTAATAAGCTTAAGCTCCATTCTGGCCAAGCGTTGACCCAGGCAGATGGTTTTGCCTGTGAACAGCAAGTGTTAATTCCACACAGCCAACGACGTAATGATGTGCACACTCACCACCTCCCCACCCAACGTAGCCGAACGGCGTCTTGGCCTCCTTGCGGCTCGGGTCGAACTTCCACGGATCGGGGTATAGTTCCGGGTCAAGATGAACGTCCGAGAATGGATAAACTACGTATGCCCCTGAAGGGATGGTTTTGGAATCAATAACTGCGTCAGGCCCGAGGTTGCGACGCATGGCAGTGTGTGGCTGCGCAATTCGAAGTGTCTCGTGGATGAGGGCATCTAGAACAGGTGTTTCTGCTTCCCAGGCTTCCAGTGGAATGGATGCTAAACGCGACGAAAGCGAAGTGCTGGCCGCTGCTTCCGGACAGTACATCGACAGCAGCTCTTCAATTTCCCGCGTGGCCTTCTCTTTCCACTCCAAGTTGTTGCCAAGAAAGGTTATGAGCCATGACGCTGTAGTACCGGTCGCTCTGGCTCCGGCAACTAGTAAACCCATCATGAACTAGAAAGGAAGTCAACGTGGTGTCAGAAAACTAACATCTGGTCACTCACTCCCACTATCACTAGCCGCTCGTCTTGTGCGTCAACAAGCATCTGGAGCGTGTCATTTTGAATCTTGCCACTCTTCACCCGAAGATCGATAGCGCGTGAGAGAATGTCATATACCTCCTTGGTCGCCAACAACTTTTTGAGCATGCTGGGGCCAGGCAGCCAAGGAAGCAGAATAGTCGTTGGTGTAGTTCCACTGTCCAATATATCATATAGGTTCTTGAGCCGCGCAACCAGTGCAGGGTCGTCTGCAATTTCTTGACTAGTAATACTGCGTACAGTGGTTTGAAAAACGAGCTATCGTGAACGAATGGGCAAGCAGTTAGGTGTTGGCAGTACAAATTGTCGTTCGGGACATACTTCATATATTTTTTTGAAGGGGTCGAATGTTCCACTCGTTCCCCAAGTGTCCATAACGCGGTAACAATCGTCCAGAATGGGTACAATAACTGCGTCAGGAGATCAACGACATACACGGATGAAGAACAGCTACACGTACGTTGTCTGAGATGGTCGTCCTTTTGTACAGAAGCAAGGCGTCTGTGGATGAGTGCTATTCGGCGGGTTTGGAGATCGGAGGTGACGCCCTTGACCATGGGGATCTGGTAGTAATGAGATCACGACGGATGCAGATAGACTAGGGAAAGCGACACATACCGCACCCGACAGAACCTTGAACCCTTCTGTCAGATCGAAAGCCCTGTTCGCGAAGAATGCTTTTCGTGCGGACTCTCCAGATACGACGATGACGGTCTCCTGGGGACGATGTTAGCAACCCACGTTAGAATCCGAGAGGCGGGCACGAACGCGCAGCATGTTAAATTGAAATAACTTTTGGCCCGTCTTGCGGAAACCGTCATTGAGGAAGTCGAAGCGCCGTCGAAAGAACGGGGCGATGGCGAGGAGGTGTGAACCAGGTAAATAAACAGGGGCTTGTGCAGAGAGGTCGTCCTTGGATGAACCGTGACCGAGCACAAGGAGAACGAAAAGAATGAGAAGAGCCAAGACCACTTGGACCTTGAGGCTCGAGACAAGAAATGCGTCGACAGCTGATTGTAAGCCGACTGTGTACATGGTTAAGAATGCAAGAGGCCTTTTTGATAAGGGAGGAGGACGGCGAGGGAAGACGATTGACGTTTCTTCTTTTAACTGTTTCCAGTAAACTACACGTTGAGTCCTGCGAATATGAAACAGGTGCCTGCGATCGCACCGCTTGCAGACTGGATGGACTCGGATGGAATCCAAATCCAGCCAAGATCTTGACGATCAAATCGCCTCGGTTCCGCGAGTTTGCCAGCCCGTTAAAAATAAGGCATATAATGACGAAACTCACGTGTAATGAGGAGGCCACTGTCAACCTGCAGCACACATAAGGACAATGCAGCAGCGCCGGCGTGTCATCCTATCTGACTTCAGTCCCCGTCTCCTGTGTGTCATGAACATCCGGTATCAACCTTGGACGGGACTTTCAACCCTGAGCGCAGTACGACCACAGGCAAAGCCTGAATGCCTCGAGGTATTGGTGCGGCAGTGACTTTGCGCCCAGGGTCTATTATACACTTCCCGTCGGAAGCCGATCGTATCACTAAGCCCGACTGGGCCTGTCTCATTGACGCGAATAATTTGCCCGATGCCTACTTCATAGAGCTGCAGATTGTGATGGCAGGCGGTCCCGAATGACGCCGGGGATTCCCCACAGCCGAATTTCTAATGACAATCCACATTCATTTGTTGTAAAGTCGGAAACACTCCCCCAACGTGTATATTCTCTCCGTTTATCACTGGGGCGTGGGCCGGCGAATGGTCCGACAACGATTTGCCGCCACACACCAAACGCACACCTCGAACGGCGTGGGAAGACGCGGTGAATTGATCACGCGTCACATACGCCGCCCAACTCAGTGTGCCAGTGATCGAGCACTGACAACACACAGAACCAATGCGTCAGCGCGGCCATGACGACGCAGACGTGGAAAATCTGGTGCGACGCAAAAAAATAATCAAACTTGCCAGGTGCAATGCGTTCGGGAATGCGGTTGGCGCTGAGCGGGAATGAAATTAAAAAAGGCATCAGCTACGCCAATTCGCGGCAAACGAGAAGAACGCACTAAATCAATGCTCCCGATATGTACAATGTCCCCGAGCCCAACAGCCAACCAAAACCCATGTCGGAAAATACTTTCAATGTACCATGTCTTATGACCAGCTGCGCAACAGGCACAATGGCACATAATCCGAGGGTAATGAACACCCCTGTTCTTGCACCGCGATGGGTTGGTCTGGCATATTCGGGGTTCAAAATAACGTATGTGGCACCTAAGTACCAGACACAACACGTCACTAGACCCGTGTTACACCTTGGAGAACACTTACAGGCACCAGCGAACGCAATGGCAAGTGAATGAACCGCCTGGGACACAGTGTCGCAGAAAAATCCATAAGAAATGCAAGGTATGAACGACCCAACAGTAAGGACTATCGAGAGAGATCAGTAACAGGCTATGGTGGTCAAGGTGATGGTATCATCTCAACCTATGATGCCGATGTAGTCTAGAGTGTGACACCTGGCGGAGACCTGACTGGTCTAAGTACTTTGATCTGTTTTCCGTATGGCAGACTCACTTTTTGAGAGTGGCACGTAGATGTATGGAACACAGCGCTGGCAGACAGACAGAACACCGCCGACACCAGGAATACCGCAATGACACAAGTATCGACCCATGTCGCTGTTTCGTACACATCTACGTGTTTCGCCTGAAAGGTTGCGAGTAAAATAACGAAGAGTATTGCACCCCAAAAATGAGTGTGGATGTTCACTGTGTGAACATTGGATAGAGAAGATCTGCGTTCACTGAGGGCCTGGGCACTAGCTTGGCTCACCAGTCTCATTGTGAAGGTCTACACATTGGAAAATTGACAGTGTTCCATACAGCAAAGCACCAAAGCACGACTTACAGCCGAAGATAGAGGCAACACAACCAGACCACCTGTTCTGAACCCTGAGATCGAAATGACACGCTCAGCTTTCGCCATAACTACAAAACAACCGACGATCGTCGCAAATACTTACGGACGGTATCCGCTCAAGATGTGCTCGTTGTCCCTCTGCCATTCTGGAATTTCGCTCCAGGAACGTGTGACAGCTGCTCGCTCTGGTTTTACATCGGCTCTTTCTATGCCATTCCAAGAAAGAGATGAAGGCTTGCGCTTGTACATGGAAGCAATTTCACAGGCAGGAATGAAGGGTCTGCCAGTGACCCTTTCTGACTTTGCGATATTGAAAACGAGGGTGAATTTCGGAACGTGTCAACGCCGAAGGTGACAAGTACGTGTGCAATGCAGGTTGGACATGACAGTTCGTGGGAAAGCGGAACGGCACGGTCCGAAAGATCTCGATTCCATTCTAAAGCACGTACATACTCGTTCGAAAAGATGGTACCGGTATCGCTTCCGAAGTCAACACCGACCCACACGTGTCCTACGAAAAAGTCTCGTATCACCACATACAATCATTCGACGTAAGTGTCCCGGATGCTAAATTGTTGTCGTGCCAGCCAAGATCAAGAGATGAAAACCTTTTTCAACGCAGTAAAGTCGCAGACTTGACCAGATCGTGGACATACGACCCTGCCGTTATTCTTAGCCGCCATATCTTCCAGTGCCTGGACGAAAAGCGGTGCATAAGAGCTGCTTTAGGTCCGTACAATTCCATCCTACCTCAGTAGAGTAAACATATCCGTTGGGGAAAGCCATTGGCATGTTATCTTCATCCATTATTTTACCGCTCAGGTAGCAAACAATGGTGGAGTTGGCATGGTGACTGAACGGTACTTCTTTCGCGAGAATGCTAATGTTAGGATCGCATACCGGACAGTCAATATTGTGCATAAGATCATAGCAAGCGGATAGTTTCAGGGAAGCGAGTCCAGCGTAAAGCGCAAGATGCAAAAGCGGCTCCGTCGGCAAACTGTTCAACGAATAAATGGCGAGGCGGAATGCCTGAATCAAAGAATTCCAACGAGACTCGTCGTAGAGACGCTACAATGTCATGAGGGTCAGTAGTACTGCTTTGATGGACAGCGAACCTTGTATTGCCCACAAGTCGTCGAAGGTTGAACCGCCAGAAGTGCCATAGCCTGCGTAATCTGTTGCAAGTGGGTCTCTTGCCACGGTGTAAGATGCTTTTTCGCATATGTGATCGCCTCCTGGCTTTTGCGAGCGCGAGTTAATTCAATATATTCTTGCAACCGGAGTTCGAACTCGAGAGTGCTCTGCGAAGTTTCGGAAATTGCTGCGTTAGGTGCAGCATGTTATGGCCGAGGAACTGACCCTAATTTTTCTCAACGCCGTTTTATTTTCACTGCACCATGCTATAGCTTCTGTACAGCTATGCCGGAAGAGCGCGCGTTCAATCCTGTGGATATCCATGAAAAGATCAATATCCACAAGGGTCTGCATGGAGATGAACCTTCAACGTGGAGTCCAGCAAAGTCGGACCACAGGTTAACGTACTTCAATACCCCTTTCTTGGGCAAGCTTCCTTGCGGTTTTTTCTCGGCCCGCGCGGAGTGTCCAGTCGACCAACCATCGGTCCAGCCGCGTGTCCGCCCAACGTGAAAAATCAGGGCAGTTCGTGGTCGGCAAAGCTTCCACCAACGCAAGATGGTGCAGCCGTTCATGAGTGACATCAAGCGTAGGCCTGCCATTAGTTTCCTGCAGGTCAGAAAGCTGTACGGAATACGCATCTGATGGATGAGTATCAGAGGCGCACAATTCATGAGGACCCGACCTTGCGTTTAAGATTCTCCACCCGCGCTATCATGCCATCGACAGTCTTGGCGGCATCCTCAAGGGTGGCCTCGTTGTCCCTTGTGCGTTTCTGAAGTTCGTTCGACGTTGACTGTACGTTACCCAATTCACGCTCGATGTTCCTCTGGGATGCACGAAATACTTTGCGATAATTCTCGTAGGGTACCTAACATGCATCACGGTGAGAGGTACCCACTGCACCCAAAGTCTGACGTACGCGTGCGAATGGCTGCTCAAAGAGCATAATGCCATCAACATTCACCTTGTTCGTGCTCATGGCGACGAATTATTAGGGCGGCCTTGTCTGCGTCTGACAAGCAGTGCCTCAACATAGTAGTACTGCTACGCTGACGTCGATCGTTGTCATCACGTGATAACTTAGTAAACATTGGCTGTGGTACATATTCTTAGAGTTGATGGCGTTGGGGACACGTTTGTTGCGGTGCAAACGCAGGCACCGCGCAAGAGTCGATTTTTTTTTTTTTTCATTTGAGGTGGGGTTCTACCCAGAACAGATGCAGTAAAAAGGGGACAGTCATCCTTCCCTTGCCGTCGGACGCTCCCTTTTCCAAGCATAAATCTCTCTTCCGAGTGCGACTATCAGGGGTACCGAGATAGAAGCGAACAAGGGTGTGTAAACGGCATATTTGTGCTCGGCAGGGAAATACAGCATTGCCAACATGCCAGGATTAAAGAAAGCATGCGAGGACAACGACAAAGCCTCACTGGACCATCGCAAAGGAACCGCAGGGGGTTCCGCCGCAGATCGATAAGCCTATGAAGGGTACTTCATTAGGATGTTGGTATGAGGCGGACCAAAATGGAATTCGGACCTCCTCCAGCGCTGACAACGCATTGTGCACGATCCCCTTGACCTTTTGGTCGACAGGCATAGTTTCAATTTGGTCCACCAGTTTCACGATACTGTGGAGTGTCTGTTGACTGTTCAGAATATTCTCTGACGTTCGGCGCCGCAGGAGCGCATCCAACTGCCAGTCGGACAGTGGAAGAGCCACTTCGGACCGCACGCCACGAGGAAGAGAAGGAACGCCCAACAAGGCAGTCAGTTGATCGGAAAAGACAGTAAAGGCAGGCACCAGGTCCGCTGCTGTCAAGTGCGTCATAATCGTATCTTGCGCCGGACTGTTTAGAATGAAGATACCGCCCCACTGAGGCAGAAGGAATGCATTCTGATTCGTGGGTGACCCTGAAGTCACTCCAGTCACAGAGTCACGCAAAAATCAATGAACGCTTACCGTGTGAGTCAAGGATACGCAGGGGTTGCCTGGATGACGACGGTACAAACAACACGAAATGGAGCACAGGGTCACTAGAGACGCTGGAAGCTAAATCACAGGTCAAAACTCTTATCCTGAACGTCCAGTAACGGGATAGTTACACAACGACCATTCAGCAGAGTTAATGAACACGGTGAGATCTTCAGGAGTGACACCATGAAAGGAAGTGTTGTCATCGACAAGTTGCATGGGTTCAAACGCCAGGGGTGCATGGTATTGAACCTGACTTTCGACGGTGGTATTATAGAGCACATTCAATTGGGAAAGAATTGGAAATAGATGGTCTGCAGGCTGGTTGATCAACCGTCGGAACCCAAATGAAATGGAACAACTTTCCTACAATCGCAAGTTGAATGTCCCAGGAATTAACGAGACGATCATATGCGGCATTCTCGTTCAGCAACGTGAAAGCAAGCCGATAGCGGTCACTGTATTGAATGATGCGCTGTTCCTGTATCGGGGAGATCTCCGGCGCAAGCAGACCAGACAAAATACTGGCCAACCGGTGGACTGGAAAAATAGTACCGTCCATGAGGCAATGAGGACATGCCAATCGCCACCCGACCCACCTGATGCATCCTCTGGGCTCACAACCAGCTTTCTGGGGCGCTGGACGGCGGTGTAATCCCCGAGGACAACAGTATATGCATTTGAAGCCTCCCCTATAGCAATAATTACCAACTGGATGTCAGCTCTCCCATTCAGCTCGTCGCACCTGCGTTTTCACCAATGCCCACCCTAACATCTAGGTTTCTCCACGTAGGGGAAGCGTGAACAGTCTGAGAGAGGACTTCGTTGAGTTTCTCCGCCAAACCGGGGGGGCCATTTTCAAAGCTCGGTGCGTCAAGCTGTACATGGATGGGAAAACTGAGTTTCTTGTCGAGCTGAGCCCTTACGCGAACTGAGGGCAGTGCGATACGTTCGATGCTTGTGAGCCTCCACCAGAAGGGGAGAGCAAGAATAATTATAGTCCAATATGAGCCTAGGACGAGCCTTCGTATCTTGGCGGACTCGAAAGGCAGCCTCTGAGGTTCTTTGAGACCATGGCCTAGGTTAGCAGGGACTGAGTCCATAGTTCAGAGCAACCTCGAGCACGGCCAGCGGAGTTTCAAACGTTCTCTACCTCATACTCGTCTCTTGTTCTCCGAGTACGCAGAGAACAATCGGTAGGACTTTAGTGTCTCCGTCTTTCAAGTTGTCTGGACCTACAGTTTCATGATACTATCGACACAGCTTCTGCGACGACTCGTACTTCAAAATCCCTAGTCCTCATTTCTCGTTTCAAGACTGTTGGCAGCGCATCGAATTTCTTGAAAAGCTATCTTGAGCATGTCCTCTATCAGCTATGGGCAATTGTCTCCAACCGCAACATCGCTACCCCACGATTTCCGTCGATCTTCAGCCAGTTTCTCATCATACGATGTTAGTCAGATCAAATGCCTTGCTCTATCAGTTCCTCAAAGCTTTTGCATAGCATTTCTCTCGTCGTAGATCTCCTTCTCCAGGTCAATTTGCGAGGCGGCTCACCTACGATAGTTACAAACCTCGAAGTGGTGCACACTATGACGACCATCCCAATAGTTACAGGCCAAACATTTACAGACCGGAGCAGTACTATAGCCGGAGTCCGTCTCCCCCTCGTTATGACCGTGCAAGACAGCAAGAGTCACGACAGTGGGACCACGCCTCTCGATGGCCGTACAAACGACTCTCTCCAAGTCCACCACCGTGGGACAAAACTCGTCGTGACACTCTAGCTGAGAGGATGTTCGAACCTCAAGAGGTTTGGAAACAATCGCATTTTGACAGACCTCGGTATGAGTTATATGTTGTATCGTCAGAGGTAGGAATTCCGTAACACCTATTTTTTCGTAGATTGGATTCCACCCTCGATCGGTATGGAGATCGTCGACAGCAACCACCACGAGACCTCTCTCCGCAAAGGCCTGCTACACGCTCAGATTTCGTACCACACTACGACAGCTACCGTCCCACCCCCTCCTTTCATGCTGTGCGCGATCTTGGGTCCTTTTCTCGGACTGCCGACACATACAGGCCCCAGTACCTGGATGACTCTTGGCCGCCATCCCACGCAGTTGATAGTGTGAACCACCCACGCAGATCTGTCTGCTATGATCGTGCGGATGAGCGCCAAGGAAGCTCGATTTCAAGTACCCCTCCTCGTCTACCCGCATCACTTCCAAAGTCACAACCTCCTTCCCCGTCACCTCGTCCGCTCGCTGAAACAGAGGGGTACCGAAACAGTCCAAGACATTTTTTTGCTGTTGACAGCGGCCACCAATCCCTCTCCCCAGTATCCCGCTCTCGAGGGAGCTCTATTTTCCGGGAGGGCCTCGATACGAAATCCGAATCTCGATCATCGTCACGATCGCCTAGGTATTTCAGGACCGGTATCTCCGAGCTCGGTGAAGAGTCTGCTCTTCCCCAGCTGTCGATCCAATCAGTGCAAGAGAAGGCACCCGCGAGCAACACGAATAAGGTACCATTATCAGGCGATGACAACAATGCTCCATCAGAAGGTTCCGAAAGCCTGGGAATCGTCATGCATCTCTCGGCCGACAAGCAATTGTCTAGCCACGAGACCATTTACATGAATGGTAACCTTGCCGCTAACCTAGAGGCTCTGGAACGTAACCCTTCGCCACTCCCAACCCCTGAATCAGTTTCTTCAAACGACCCAATACCTCAGAGAGGTACGTGTGCTATAAGGATTAAGATTACAACACTGCTGACTACCCATGCAGAAACACCCCATGAAGTCGTGACTCTACACGTGGAAACAGACTGTACATCTATTGATTCTATCCGCCCCTTACCTGAATCATCATCATCATCATCAAAAGCCGATCGTGTCGTGGCTGCAGAGTCATCTTCTCGTACAGAGCGTGCCGCTCTCGACATTGCTACAACTTCTCTCAAGGCAAATGGTTACCAAGAGCTTCCTCCCCCATCGTCGACAGCAACCCCCTCTCCCATCGTACGGGTACCAGAAAAGGGGTCTGACATCATACCAAGTGCTATAGAACCTGGATCGGACATTGACCACATGAATGTGATTGTCCCTCCTGAACCGGTCACCAGCTCATTGAAAATCGTGGTTAGTGATCACAGCACCATTCCAGCTTCTACAGCCAATCGCTCTGTTTTGTGTCAATCCGCCGACCTCAAATTAACCCGCGAGAGAGTTCGATTCGTTCTGCTTACCCGACTCCGTTATGACCGCCAATCGCGCACCGAACGAGTATTCCCCGTGCTCCGAGCCAATCAAGTGGTTTCGAACCTGGGCCTGAACCTTCCACCTCCTAGTAACCAGAATCGTCGATCAGAGGACCTTTTTGGTGTGAATTCTTCTGAAAGACTGGCTACGCACGAGGCGATTCGATCGTCTTTGGTCGATCGCTTTGTGGAACGCCAGTCTGAGATTGTCGAAAAGTCCCGCAGGTTGAAAGCCGAATACTTGGCGTTGCATGAACGGTGGCTGGAGCATTGTACGCAGCTAGACGATGCCCAGAAGGCTGGGATCTTAGAAGAATCTGCAGCTCCCTCAGGTGGCAGGACAACGCGGCGTTCAACTGCCGTCATGGGGGATGCTGTCCGGTCGGACTTGGAGATGGAACAGATCATTGCCAGCTTAGGCGTTGAAGAACTCACCGATCCCAGCTATCTTGCGATCAAGAACGTGGCCAAGATTCCAGACATGGTTTCTGTTACTGAGGGTTCTATACCCTATCTATATGACGACACGAACAACATTGTAGATGATCCTTCGGAGTTTTACGGTGCTTCTTCTGGCCAAGATTATTGGACCGAAGAGGAGCGCGACATTTTCCTCAACGAGTTCGCTGCGCACCCGAAACAGTTTGGTCTCATCGCTCAGCGGTTGCCGAACAAGACCGCTGCTCAATGTGTCACATATTACTATCTCCACAAGAAACAAGGGATCGATTTTAGGAAAGCTGTCATGCAATATGGCACAAGTAGACGTCGCAAAAACGGGAGAGCCAGCAAGCAGAGAGGCAATGCCCTCTTGGCGGACATACGACGTCATGATGACGAAGTTTCACGCGTTTCACCGGTATCCCTGAACGAAGCTCCACCGTCTACTGGGAACAAACGGAAACGAGCGGTCGATCGTAGTAACGGCGAATCGAGGAGATCTAGCACATCCAGACGGACCACCATTCAACCAGAAGCGACATCTTCTGGAACCACCCCCGATCCTGATGTGGAACAGCCGAGAAGAAGGCGCAGGACTGCAATCTCCACGCGAGCGGTGACAGTAATCACCGCTGATGAAGTGGTTAACGACGATGCAGTTGGGTGTCCGGTCTTGGCATGATGCAAACAACTTGGAGCTATGTATAGTGGCTGCGAAGTGTAGACGTAGGTATACTAAGATTTGTACTCGATGGCTTCACCGCCTGCCTTCGACCATAATGATGTGATACCCAAAGCTGGTTTTGACCAGTGAAGATAGAACGGGCTTGTCCACCGTCGACGGTGTTAATGCAAACGCGGCATCTTGGAATGCACCCTGAGCATGGCTATCAACTTGAACTCTGCATCAGCGCTGGAGGCTCCGGGGACTTACGACCATCGATCCTCGAGACATCCAACCAAGGCTCCCCCCAGCTACAAACCTGAGTGAGGAAGAGAAGTAAGCAAAGAGATATATGATGGATACCCTTGGCCTTGTCCTCAGAATACTCTTGGGCAACTTTATCAAAACGCTGGCCCTCCTGCAAGCGAGTATAATTAACATAAAACGAGCCTACTGGCATGCAAAATAACAACCGTCACACCTGTATCTTCTCCAGCGCATCCAGTGCCTTTGAATGCTTCTCACATAGTATGTGACGGACGTTTATTGCAGTAGCGGGTTTCAGCCCGCCCTTGGCCTAGTACAACATTTGAACTGAGGACTGGCGAACGTGTCTGTTGATGAACGTGCACACCTTGTTATCAGATTTATCGGCAGTGTTGGTGTTACCTTGACTCGACTTGTTCTTGCCCATGTCTAGTAGTAAGTACAATGGCTGTAGTCAGTCACGTGACAATGAAGGCTTGTGTATGGCAGATAATTAAAACGAGCCATCACTCAAACTATGGCGGACAAGATCACTCGTATCGCTATCGTCGATTCCAATCGCTGCAAGCCAAAGCGATGCGCACAAGAATGTAAAAAGGTGAATAAATCAGAACACTTGGCTATCTACAGCTGACTCGTCCCATGGATAGTCATGTCCCGTCGTCAAAATGGGTGCGTCTGATCATCCTGAATTACTGCCACCCTTGACCAGACCTATCTCTCAGGCAAACTTTGTATCGAAGTGAAGCCCTCAGACAAAATCGCATTCATATCTGAGTTTCTATGTATCGGCTGTGGTATCTGCGTAAAGAAGTAAGTTCATGGCGGAGTCTGCTATTGTTTGTTTAATCGGTTTTGTACAAGATGTCCCTTTGAAGCCATTGCCATCATCAATCTCCCCACCAACCTCGAATCTGAGGTCACCCATCGTTATACCGCCAACGCTTTCAAGCTTCACCGGCTTCCCACCCCCCGTCCTGGCCAAGTTCTCGGCCTTGTCGGAACCAACGGTATCGGAAAGAGCACAGCGCTCAAGATTCTTGCTGGAAAACTTAAGCCTAACTTGGGCAGATACGATGTACGCGAAATCCGTTTCCATCCTCTCATATGTACCGCTTCAATGTTGCCCGTTTAGGACCCACCTGACTGGCAAGAGATCCTGAAATACTTCCGCGGATCCGAACTCCAAAACTATTTCACCAAAGTCTTGGAGGATAATCTGAAGGCGCTCATTAAACCGCAATACGTCGATCATATACCACGCGCGATCAAAGGGAACATGACTGTAACCCAAATGTTGGATTCCAAGTTAGAACTCGACAACAAGCAGAAAATGTGCGATGATCTCGAACTAAATCATCTTCTCGACCGCGAAGTGCCTCATTTGTCCGGTGGAGAACTTCAGCGATTTGCGATCGCCATGTCCTGTATTCAAAAGGCAGACGTGTATGCTCACCCCATAGTCCCGCTCACCTTTTCGTTCTGATTTAGTCTAGGTATATGTTTGATGAACCGTCGAGTTATCTCGATATCAAGCAGCGATTGAAAGCCGCAGAAGTTATCCGCTCACTGCTTAACCCAAACTGCTACGTCATAGCTGTTGAGCATGATCTTTCGGTTTTGGATTACTTGTCCGACTTTGTCTGCTGCCTGTACGGGAAACCTTCCATGTATGGAGTCGTCACCATGCCTTACTCTGTTCGTGAAGGTAGGCAACTGCTGAATTTGACTTATCATTAGCCAACCATCTTGGAACTAGGCATCAACATCTTCCTCGACGGGTTCATCCCCACCGAGAATCTGCGTTTCCGCGAAGAATCGTTGTCATTTAAGATGATGGAGACTGCAGAGGAGCTAGTAGTGGATAAAACGCGCCACTATAATTACCCTGCGATGACCAAGACAATGGGGGATTTCAAGCTGACCGTTGAAGCGGGCAGTTTCACCGACTCCGAGATCGTCGTCATGCTCGGGGAGAACGGTACCGGGAAGACCACCTTCGTGCGTCTGCTGGCCGGTGTGACAACTCCTGATATCGAAACGGACAAAATGGAACTCGCTGTGTCGCTCAAACCGCAAACGATATCTCCGAAGTTCCCGGGGACAGTCCGCATGCTCTTGTTAAAACAAATCAAGCAGGCCTTCATGCACCCACAGTTCCAGAGTGATGTATTGAAACCAATGAGTTTGGAAAACATCATGGACCAGGAAGTAAAA
>JBBPLC010000160.1:27493-52999 GCA_038089535.1 Hemileccinum rubropunctum | reverse complement strand
ATCGAACACATCGGGACATACCTCCACGACGTGTCCCATCCTAAATCCCCCAGCTACGGGAAACACTGGACTGCAGGAGATATTGCACGCAAGTTCGCCGCGACTGACGAGACCATCGACACTGTCCATAACTGGCTCGTCGCGAGCGGCATTGGAGAGGATCGGATTTCACTCAGTCGGACCAGGGGATGGATCCAGGTGGATGCTACTGTGGAAGAAGCGGAACAGCTGATGCACACCGAGTACAACGTGTATACCCAC
The DNA here is from genome assembly GCA_038089535.1 of Hemileccinum rubropunctum. Lineage (NCBI taxonomy): Eukaryota > Fungi > Basidiomycota > Agaricomycetes > Boletales > Boletaceae > Hemileccinum > Hemileccinum rubropunctum. Next base: position 52,738 of record JBBPLC010000160.1, on the reverse strand, counting down.
ACGTCTCAGAAAGAACACGTGGGTGAGTCAAGATGTTGGTGGTTTCCTACGATCAACAGAAAAGCTGATATGGGATTGACAAGCTTGTGAGGTATACCATCTTCCGGAGCACGTCCAGCGGCATGTCGACTTTGTGATACCTTCTGTCCACTTTGACGCCAAGTTGCCCCGTCGTTCTGGTGATCAAGGTCTACACCGAGTTCGTAACATTGGGAAACCCGAAACCGCTGTCGTTTCACCGAAGACGGCTGGTACACTGTCTGGCATCCTTGATGAATTGCGCGAGTGTGACACGTATATCACACCTAATTGTCTTCGGATGCTATATTCTCTTTTCTACGAGCCTTTTGCTGCTGACCAGAATAGCTATGGCATCGGTCAGTCATTTCTACAAAATGTATATAATGGGCTCATGTGCAGTTTGTTCATTATTGTTATTCTACAGTGGAGTATGCTCCCCAGGCTTATCTCCAGAGCGATCTGCAGATGTTCGCGAAGAAGTATTCGACCGACCTTATTGGAAAGGAACCTTACTTAGTTTCAATTGACGGAGGTAAGTGCCTGTTTCCGGATTGCAGCACATCCGGGCGCTACTCAGGGAATATCTGTCCATTCGCAGGGCATATACAAACTATATACCAGGGTTTTGGCTACAATGCGGAGTCAAACCTGGACCTGCAATATGGGATGTCGTTGGTCACTGGCGAACAAACTGTGACGTTGTATCAGGCTGGTGACGATATAGAGAGTAGGATTGCACCCCTTGTGTCATTCCAGATATCTAACAGCCATTGTGGGGCAGGTGCATCGCTCAACAATTTCCTTGATGCCCTCGACGGCAGTTATTGTACCTTTGATGGCGGGGATGACCCCCGCCAGGATAATATTTATCCTGACCCCGCACTTGGTGGATACAAGGGTATGTTCATCTGTCTTGAGGTTGTCATTCTCAGCCTTACAAACGAAAGGTCCTGAGGCATGTGGGACTGTGGAGCCTACCAACGTCATCTCGACATCGTATTATTACAATGAAGTTCACATCACCCCGTTCTATGCCGAACGGCAGTGCGCGGAGTATGCGAAACTCGGACTCATGGGGGTCACCGTTCTGTTCTGTTCTGGGGATTATGGTGTAGCCGGGAACAGAGACCTTTGTCTCAATCCCGATGGTAAGAACTACTCACTTGATGTGACATCGGATGGCTATCTTATCATGTTTTTTTTTAAAGGCACACAATCCTTAAATGGGACCATCCTGAACCCGACCTTCCCTTGCGTTTGTCCGTACATCACATGCGTTGGTGCTACGATGATGAAACCGAACGCAACCGTATTCGAGCCTGAAATGGCATGTATGGATGAGATCTGGTCCGGCGGTGGATTCAGCAACTATTTTGCGATGCCCGACTACCAGAAAGATGCTGTGACCAATTATTTGACGCATTACCCCCCAGACCATCCTCCGACGATCTGGAATTCGACTGGAAAAGTGCAGTTTCTCTCGTGCATCAGGACTGGCAGCGTTGAATGTTAACAAATTGATTCAGTCTCGCGGGTACCCCGACATCTCAGCCAATGGGGCAAGGTATATTGTTGCGGTATGTACCAGATTTGTTTTGGTTGTTTTTGTTCGATCGCCACATTCGATGGATAGATCGACGGCGAATTCCGGCGCGTCTGGGGAACATCAACCTCCACCCCAGTCATTGGAGCGATCTTCACGATGATCAACGACGCTCGACTTGCTTTCAGCAAAGGGCCGATCGGATTTGTCAACCCAACGGTAAGCTCTTGCGTGAACTGGCACAATCAAGGACAAGGTTCTTAATTTCTCTCTGTCCCCTCTAGATTTACTCTGCCGAGTTTGCTTGCGGGTTCAATGACATCACAGAGGGCTCGAACCCGGGTTGTGGTACGACCGGTTTTAACGCAACCCCTGGATGGGATGCGGTTACTGGTGTGGGGACACCCAATTTTATCGAGCTTCTCCAGCTGTGGCTGTCGTTGCCTTAGACAAGGAGGATATTAATTGTTATGTACCACTCACACTATGTCAGAGTCGCTAAGTAACGATAGGATTTCCAGAGTACAGTTCGGCGGTTGTGGTTTTTTTGGGTAGTACATTAACAGAGTGGTAATTCAACCATCCCCCATTGCAATGCATGCTTCGGCGCAAGTCATTTTTTGGCTGCAGTGCCAGTGCGCTACTAGGGCTATCACACTGGCAAAAACCCGAAATTATTTGACCATGAAGTTTGAAGCTCCTGGCCGAACTAACAAAGGTACGCCAGTAGGTTGAAGACTCTCAGGGTCAAATGATAGTACACTTGCTTCCGGCTCCGTCCTAACTCCACAAGATTCAGAAGCAGACCGGGAAACCATCGTCGAAACATCCTTCAGAGTTGAACAAGTACTCAATGATAAAATATATAAACTATAAGCCAAGCCATATGCAGAGTAAACTCCTTGGCTGAGACCTTGCAGCCTTAGCTGGAGACAGCGAATATCACCTACCTAGAGTATACGCAACGAGAAACGTAGAGCGTCGGCCAGCGCTAACGCCGCCCACCTTGAATCACCCTGACCCCCGTTACATCGTCCCTCGCCACGTCCCACTCGAGATCCATTAGCCCAACTGCACCTGTATCGTCCGCGCCTGACGTCGGCGTCGCATCACCACACCCACAGTCATATTCTGCATCCAGTTTCGAACAGTCAAACGCCGCTTTTCCAAGTCGCAAATTGACCTCATTGTGCACCGCACACAACCTAGACACAACCTTTCAACACCATTCCGTGACAAGACAGAAAGAGAGACGACGGCATACCATAAACTTGCAGACAGACGCGACGCCGTCTGTGCGAGAGCGGTGAGCCCGTGCGGATCGCCAACACGAGACGCACGCATACACGCACCTGTGGTGGAAACCTTTTCAGCAGAGCTTGAAATTCGGCTGCACATTCGCCACAGGGGTATAGACGGGAGGTGAGGTACATGTAGGACTCCAACGCTTCCCGTTCGTCTTGTGTCGGATTCTGGAGAAAGAGGACGGTGAGGGTGGGGGTGGGTGCAAGCGAGAACGATCCAGGATGCGTACCTCGGGATATCGCAACGTCATGGTGTGACTACCCCAATCATCCACAAGGCAACGATCCAATGAGAAAAAGGAGAGAGAAAAGAAATGGGGACGCACAGCAATCTCCACGTCGCACGTCCAAGCTCTGCCCTACAACGACGTATCCCGCACATGAGCCCATTATCTGAAACCCAGCACGAGAGAGAGGATTGAGAACGCACTTGGCAGTCTCGTTCCCCAGCTTGGACATGATCACCCCTCCAATGTCCTTGCCTGCATCCGTGGGCCCACTCGAACCCACCCGGGGCGTCGGATATGGAAGAATGTGCATGTCCTTTTCGACCCCGCCCTCACCGAAAAACTCGCCCGTCCATGGGTCGATGTACGCACGTGAAGGCGGGTGGAGAAAGGCGATCGTCGCAAGGATGAACTACCGAGGATATCAGCTGTACACCGGTTTGGCTAGATATTAGAGGCCGTACGACAGCGACAGTGATGGCGACAAAGGAGCGCGCGAACCGAGATATCATGGTCTGAGTCAGGGACTTGAGTGGATACGGCGACGTCACAAAAACTCGACACTTGCATAAGCGTGCTACAGTCCGTTATAGAGCTACATTGTATCATCAAGGTAAAAAGAAATTATTCAAGTACGCCCCATCTAAAGTAAGAGAACTTGAAGAAAAGTTGTTTGTAACAAAATTAAACAATGATGAAAAGTCAAGAAGAACGTAGCTGAAGAGTCAATGAACAGGTATTGCTACAGCGTACATAGTACGAGTCGAGTCAGCGTCCGTGAAGAGTCTGAAAATATGCGTAAAGATATATCTCGGGGTTGCATTCATCGCGACGTTGTCGCATTCTGACATACGCCACAGCCAGCAACGCTAATCACCGTACCTTGCACGGAACATTGCTGCAGCGTTCCAGAAGAACAAGCAATGTTCCCGCCGAGCCCCGAGTTCCCATTGAGCTCCAGCACCTGCAGCGTGCTCGGGAACGTAGGCACGGTACCAGTAAGGTTGTTGGAGCCAAGCAGTAATTGCGTGAGTCCTTTAAAGGACGACAGGGAGCTCGGGATGGTGCTCGTAAGCGAGGTGGATGTGAGGTCAAGGGTATGCAGGGAAGCAGCCAAAGATGATGATGCTGCTAGTGTCGCAAGCGGGGACGGAGATAGCGCTTGGGAGTTGACTAGCCTACACGACAGCATGTCAGCAATGCATTCCGTAATAGTAAAGGCTCGACTTACAGATTCTGAAGTCCCGTGAGACTGGTCAAACTACCCGGAAGCGCAGTACCCATCATCGAATTGCGAAGCAACTCAAGGGTAGAAAGGCGCGTGAGGCCAGGCGAGGCAAACAGTGAGTTTGGCAGTGCTGTGATCGCAGTGGATTCAAGATGAAGACTCGTGAGAGAAGTCAAGTTGGTAAATGAACTCGGCAGGGAACCAGCTGTGCAGAGAAACAGGTGAGGATAAGATGGATCAGTAGGAAGCAAAATCTTACCAGGTATCGCGTTCCCGCCAATGACCTCAAGCGTCTGTAGCGCAGTCAAACTGCCAATCTCATTGGGCAATGTGGCTGGGACTCCGGGGTAGGTAAGTTGCCTAGACAACCGCGATGAATAAAGCTTAATGAAGTCCTATGCATACCAAACATCACTTACAATGATGCAACCTGTCCCGATGAATCACAGCTCACGCCCGTCCAAGTACAGAAATTGATGTTCTGAGCCCAGCTACCATTTCCGAGCGTCGTTTGCCCTTGGGAATTTGCAATCTCGTAGATAGCGCGGAGGCCACAGAATTGGATAGCATTATTAATTACCTGGGTATTCAGAGTGTTCGCTGAGCTGGATGTGTAGGACGAAGGCACAGCCTGGAGAACTGAAAGACATGTTGAACATGGATAATTACGAGGCGAGGAAGGTGCGTTGAGAGTGTATTCAGAGAGACATTGCTGAGCATCCGCAGAAAGGGTGTAAGCAGTGGAAGTCGTTTGACTCGGCGTAGACGACGTAGAAAGCGAGAGGACGCGGATGTTCAGAAAGATGGCATTCCCGATCAAGAAAAGAAGGATGATGATGAGCAAGACGAGGAAACACCGCGACCGGCGTTGTTGTTTCCTCACGCAAGCTTCGTGTTTGGGGTCGTGGAGCTGGCACGGACAGCGACGTTTCTCGACTTGAAGCGGCGGCCACTGTGACAAGCGAGGGTCTTGTACGGGCACAAGATCTGGCTCGGCGTTGTTGAGCGTTCGAACGTCAAAAAAGAGCTTCGTGAATCTGTCCCGCTTGCGGGACGATGGCAACGGCACACCTGCCTCGACGTCCTTGGAAGCTGTAGGATTCGATTGCTTTGAACGCTTCGAGTTACTTCGGCCAAACGAGAAACGAGATGAAGGTGCTATCGTCGAAGTCGGAGAGAACTTGGAGTTCTGGACCGGGACATCAAGGTTAGGAGGAATAACAGAAAGATGTTCACGAAATTTGGAGCTCATCGTTGATGGCACGAGGGGATCACAAAAAGAGAATGAGGAAGAAAACGAGTGGTCGTAACAGTCAAAGTTATAGAAGAGAAGGGGCCATCGAAGAAACAATAACCACTGCGGACTCCATTGTCACAACAAGCGATCCGAATATAGTAATCAATATTTGTATCTGTTTGCACATCTCACCGGAAAAATCGGCCCGGCTTGGGACTTGGGGGTGGCACTCTAGATGGTTACTACGTCCACTGAATTTCGTCACCGCCCCCACCAGACCCTTTTTTATGACGCCGTCTCCGCTTCTTTTTCCGTGTACCATCTTCCCCATCCGCCTCAGCTTCATCTGGATGAGACGCAGGGGGATGCGAACCAACATCAAGATCGCGTTTCCGCTCTTGCAACTTGACTATAACTTCAGATTGATCCTCGTTATCCGCCTCCTCTGCGTTTTCACCCTGCATCGCTCTTTGCTTTGCGCGCTCCTTCTTACCCTTCCGTTTCTTCTTTTCTTCCTGCGCTTCGCTCTTCAAGTTTGTGCCCACCTCAAGTGACCAGGCACCTTCGTACTTGGAGCCCATGCGGGAACGCAGATCCTCTCGGAACTCCCTCAGACGCTGAATCCGCTTTGGATCCCAATTTTTCTTTGCCTTGCCACCTGTAGCAATTAACGATGGACGGATTGATGAGACAAAATAGGGTACCAACCTTTATCGACACGATACGGCGCGAGCTTCTTGAGCCCAACATAGGAATTCAACTCTGCATCGGTCGCAAGCAGGGTTTCTACAGGTGTGAGACCATAATTTTCAGGCGCCGTAGAAGTGTAGTGAAAGCGCGTAGGTATGTGGGAGGTCTGCAAAGGTCGCATGCATGTGAATACTATCCGCCTGCAAGTGAAGCTGACTCACGATACCACTGAACCCCAGTCTGTTCACCACTTCATCCATGTACGCGTCCACCTTGCGTTTTCGTTCTTCTTCCGTGCCTTTCCATTCTTCGTTCTCATCCCAGTTGTCCCAACCGGTACCCGTGTCCAAGTCCGCGTCCATCTCGTCCACGTTCACGCAGACATCCTCGACCGTGTTCATGTTTTTCTTCTTCTCTTTCTTCTTCTGCTTCTTCAGCTCCGCTTTTGATTTGGTGTTCGTGGGGGGTTCAATATCGTCTATGTTAATATCGTCATCCCAGACCGGTTTTTCGGCATCGGCATCGTCGACTATACATACATCAGTCAAATGCATAACGATGATAACAACTATCTTTACCGGTACCATCGTTGCCACCGTACAACTCCGCCATCTGGGCATCATGCTTCGCAGGATCCCAATCGGCATCGAGATCGAGGTGAGCAAGGGCTACATAACGTCCAAATCAATGTCGAAATCAGCCATCAATCAGCAATCGAATGACGGCGAATCAATATCATGGCACTCACCTTCGTCCTCGATGCCACCTAGTCCGCCTTCCGAACTCACTATCTCGAGCTTTCTCCGGAGCTCGTTGGCTTCGAGCGCTCTCAACCGCGCTAGCTCCTCCTTTCGCTGCTGCTTTTTTGATTTCTTTTTCTCAGAGGTGTTTTGTCCAAGCGCCAAAACATCTCCATCGTCCTGAGCGACTGCAGCCTCTACCAGTGCGCGCTCTCTTCTGATCTCTTCTCTTCGCGTTTCGAGTAGTGCTTGTTTCTCCGCTTCTTTTCGTTCCTTTTTCCGAGCACGGGCGTCTTTCCGAGTAGTAGACTCACGTCGAGCGGACGGATGATTTCGGGAAAAGGATGCGATCAGCGCACCGCCTCTGTATAACTGTCGTTAGCAAGTGTAAATCACCTCGTGACGTCGGTTTCATAGAGCCCATGACATATAGTCAACCACGAAAAGCAAGAGTACTTACGGTTCCTCGAATCTAAAGTTGTACGACGTCTCAAACGCGTCTGCAAGGTCGTCGAAAGAGTTGTCGTCCGAGAGTGTGGCGCCCTCTTCATCCTCCGGTTTCTTGTCTGCATTATCAGAGTCGGTTTGGGATTGGGCTGGCTTCCGTTTGGTCCGTTTCGACGAAGAATCGACGATTTCGTTGTAGGTGGGTACACGCCGGTTCGAGCGGTCTATCCACCCCCGATTGAAGATATAACTGCGTGAACGTCAATTATCGCACCAGAGTACAAAATATCGAAGACTGAAAGGATCTGCAACACGTACTTCATCAAAAATTCATGATCCGCCTCCCCCTTGGACTTTTTGTCGCGCTGCTTGATAGCTTTCTTGTCTTGAACCTCGTCGTTTTCATGATTTTTCTCCTTCTCCTTTTCTCGTTCTCTTTTACCTTTCTTCTTCTTTTTACCCTCATGTTTTTTGTCACCGTTCTCGACGTCGACATCCTCGGGGACACCAACCGGTTCGTTTGTTTCCACGACGACGAGGTTGCGAAGGTCCTCGCCGACCTCCCGCTCCAAGAATGCCCTATATTCTTCCTCCTCCAACTCGATCTCGTCACGTGTACGCGAGCGCGGTATGAGAAGATCGTCTGATTTACGCGCTCGAGTCAATCCCTGGTCATCCTCGCATCCGAAAAAATAAATGAAAGTACCTTGTACCTCTGAATCGACTGCGCCATGAAACACGGCACGGGTTTCTGAGCGGAGGAGCGCTTGTTCTTCGGTGTGCGTCAATGCGCGTGGTTCCGGACTCGGTGCGCGTGAGTCGGAATCCGCTTCAGCGAGTGCGGATGCGAGCGCAGCTTCACGGATCGTCAGTGGTTTCGACTGGGTTCATACACGGACGTCAGTACGAGGTACGTTCGCAGTTAAACGTGGATCACACACACCTTTTCTTTCGTCCTTGACTTGGTTGCTGGTGCTTTGTCCTGCGTTCGGGTATGTTCCTCTATACAAACGTGTTTGGTTCCCGTCTCGCATATCGAGTCACCAAGACGCATGACCACGAGAAACCGGACACACCTTCAAACACCCGCCTTCCACCGTCATATATCGCTGGATCCTTCTTCCTGATCAGTGCAAGTGTACGAAGAATGGCAGCATCCACCGCCGGCGTGAGTTCTTCTCCATCCGAGTCTTCTTCCGTATCCTCAGAATCGTCCGAATCGTCGACATCGGAGGCCCCCGATTCCGAATAGTCGGAACCATATTTTTCCTTCACTGTACCGTGACATCCATGTCAACGCGATCCGGAAGAAAGATAAATCCTTCAAATAGATTAGACGCACGCTTTGCGAGCTCCTCCCTTTCCTTCTTGTATTCAAACGCTTTTGCGTAATGTTCGTTGATAGTGAGGGTGTCCAAGTCGTTCGAGTCCGAGTCTGAGTCCGAAAACATGATGGGTGTCTTGACGCGAAATGCCTAGCAAGCGAAGAAAAGGTGGCAATGTTTGGGATGCTAGTACCGTCACGGTGACGATCCGACGAAAAGGTGGTTGTTTGTACTTGTTAAGATCACAAGTCTTTGCAGCATGTCACTTGCGGAAGACAACTTGCTAATTCATCACCATACATAAAAGACAGTTAATATTAACTGATTGCATGAATGACATGTTAGTAGCAATATTAGCAAACCTAACTAGTGAAACGTACCTGCAACTCTTGTCCCGACCATACTGTCGCTCGCTGTTCGTTCTAACGTGCACTTGTGCCAAGGAATGATCCAGTCCCTTATCTCCATCAGGCACAGGGACCTGGTCATTCTTTATTCGACTTTGGCACGGTTTGCACACTCAGCGACCTCACCCACATTGACCGCAGAACATCGACTTCGAAAGGGGTTACCCAGTCACCGAGCGTTGCTAGAGTCGCAAGCTGATTGCGCCGAGAAAGTAATGCATTTATTTCCTCGTCAAGCAACATGATCAATACAGTTGTTTGGATATTCCGAGTCCATGTATACGGGCTCCCCGCAGCGAACCAAACGAGAAGACGCACTACATCCGCGATGACTGGGAGAGTCTATCAACTGCAGAATCCATTTTTCATACACTCAAGCTGGTATCGACTCCATGACGCGCTGCTGTGCTACAATTCGTGTCGGTAGATGAGTACTCATCTTAGTAGCCATGGGCATTTCTAAATTGCCTAGCAGCCATGGCTCATTAATCATTGTGATTGAATCCCTGTCTGCGTGTGGGCCGTCGTGCAACGTCCCAGTAGTATGCCGGGCGACATGGCATGTTGCGCATATGCTTGTGGGTTACTCAAGCCAACTCAGCGCGTCCTTGCGGAAATCGAGTCACTCGCAAAGGAACCTGGATCTCCAGGGGCCAAGCTTTCCCTACGAGAGCATCATCCCGAAATACACGGTCAATTATGTAGATGTAATTTGTGAAACTGTTGGTTGCATATTCATGCTGTGTTGGCTGTTATTTGTACATGTTAGCACTGTATGGTAACCCTAACCCTATAACGTTTTAACTGACTCCGACTTGTCACGCTGTCTCACGTAACAACCCGGTAACAATATTGAAACACATGCCCTCCACCAAGTCATTTCAGGAAGCAGAGGTTTGGTCCATGGCCCTGGTGAACGAACACCCACTGACATATCCTTCTCTTCCAGTCCATCTACGACCGCGCTACCAGATTAGAGTTCGACGCAGAATTCAAGTCAGCGTTCCGCCTCTACCTCGAGGCAACCGATGCCTTCCTCCGTCTCTCACGCTCCGCTGTAGCCACACCCGCGTTCCAGGCACGGTGCAGGGAAAATGCGTCAAAGGCGATCCAACGAGCCGAAAAAATCAAAAAGGCCAGCAAAACACTTGGCGCCAAGATCGGCGTCGTTACGGCGTCATTCGACGCCTTTGGTCCGGGTGAGTGTGCCTTATTCTCCGGCGTGGGGCGTCACTTATCCGTGGCGCAGACCACCAAGCCTATGTACTTCGACAGTCATCAACAATCAATAACATCCGTTATCCTCTTTGGAACGAACCTGTATCCCTGCCATTGAATCCAGAAACCCATTACTCGTAAGGAGATCTCGCTCTTGACGATGTCGCACACGTCCGAGCACTGACTGCTTGGATACAAGCGACCCGAACGGCCAGCCAGCTATCGCCGCGGCCGCAACCATCACATGGCAAAGACCTCTCCACGATCCTTTCACCCCGCGAGAACCCTCTCAAACATTGACACCCGCTGACATAGAGCAAAACATTGTCGACGACTGTTCCGTTTGTGCCTCCGTGGCTGTTTGCGTTCAACACAACCAAAGGTTCAACTTGACGGTGTGTCTTCCCATTCATATCATCCCTGCTTGATGTTCCCCCCTCCCAATTCCCCAATTCGTCTCGATTGTCGAGAGTCTCTATGCTGTCTGCTAGTTGTGCTAACATTCAGATTAACGCATATATTCGTGCCTTTCTCTCAAAAATTCCGTTTGCAAAGCTACTGTCTTCATCGTTACTCCCGGGAAACCAGCTGGGCAGATATGACCTCAAAGCATATTTGAATGGTGATTTCAGACGAGTATGTGGTGCACCCTTGAATCAACGGACCGTGGCGGTGACCATATACCAAAACCCGCTATGTAACGTTACAGATATGTGAGTGTTAAATGAACTAATACGATAGAGGATTTTGATGTTCCGTGCCTTGTATTGCAACCGTTTATTGAATCCTCTCCATCATCAAACTCCCTTTGTGTCACCCTTCACCCCAACGCTGGAAGCTATCGACGATCTACTTCCTTATGACATCACTGGACGTCCTGTAGGAATTTCCTCAGGACAAAATGGTGTTACATGGCCAGCTTTGATCGAGAAGGCTGTATGTCATTATGTCGATATGACGCAGTGAAACTGATGTTTCTGCACCAGTATATGAAGCTGATGGGCGGATATGATTTTCCTGGGTCGTAAGTGATGCATGGCTTCATCTCTTCCCTTGCCTTGTTTATTAAACGTGCCTGATTGGCTACAGGAATTCTTCCATTGATTTACGGTGCGTGTGTCTGGTTGATGTGACTCGTCCTCCCAATGCCTAACACCATAGCCTAGAGTGTTGACTGGGTGGATACCTGAGCATATCGAGCTACAAAGGTGAGACTCCTGATGATAGCATTCTGCAGGTGACCTCGCCGAAGGGATAGTATTGAATTCCTGTGCTTGTTACTTTGTACCGTCTGTTGGCGTGTTTGTACCCTTCTGTTGCTGATACTTGGTCCGCAGTACTTCATTTGAAAGGGAAAGAACATGGGAAAGAATAGTAAACGGATTTCAAAAAGGTGGGTTTGGAACAACTTTTCTCTGGCAAACTTCCCCTGACTAAGTTTCTAACGTAGGTTATTGCGTGCTAACCGTAGGGACGGACGCAAAGACGATGCTCAAAATTGAGGGGGTGAAGCTGTTACCTTCGCACGATTATGCCGTCGTTGGTGGGTCTTTGGTCCCGGTTATATAATTCACAATTGCATATTCACTGATGGTCAAACCCAGATATTCGGGAAACAAAGAGCGAGCGATGGTTGACGTTGATAGATTCGAGGGTTCCAGCCACTAGCCCATCTTTTCATCCCGAGCGTGAGAACGGCTCGGATTTGAGCAATTCACGTGAGTGTGGGTGATGGATGATTTGATACATTATTGGATTGCTTTTGTGGTCAGGCACGCTCGATATGCGGTGGGATGATATATGTGCGACATTCGAGGGCATATATGTGTCTTGGAATCCGAGCCTCTTCCAAAATAATGTGAATCTCCATGGGTGAGCTTTTTTGACGCCACGCTATCTGGTTATTCTGGTGATGGGAATGATTCGTACTCACGTGTCGGACTCAGGGTATGGAAGCCAACCAACGCGGACGATAACGCGCAAGGTGGTTCCTTTCTTGTATGTAGCACGTGCACTAAAGGAAATCCCTTTTCCTTTCAGAATCCGTGCGCTATCTTCGGTTGCTCTATGAATGGGATGGTCCAGATGGAGGTGATGACCCGCCGGATACCAGAAAAGATATCTGGATCCTGCTTGCCAAACATTTTTCCCAGACTCGCAGGGGAACCGAGTACATCTCCCTGACGGTACATCCTGAAGATGAGGATGATTGGAGAGACATACGGGTGAAAACAGGGTATGCGGAGGTCAAGGTATGTAAACTAGATCCCGACCTCCTCAAGGATCCTCAGCATGACCGATACTCCACAGGGCCCATATACTACTTCACCACATGTTTTAGTCAGAACAAAGGTTGGAAAGGAGTATCCGACCCCATTACATTCATCCCCGCCGAACGATTCGATTTCCACCAAGATCTCAGGTGCCTTCTCAATTCTGGCCAGCTACGACGGTCCATTCGACGATGTCTTCTTCACTGTGAACGTGTTCTGTGGTGCGGACGTCAGAGTTTGGTGGGAAGAAGCAGGAACAGGGAACTCTATCAGTCCTAGGGGCGGTGGGTTCTGTACCAAAGTGCATCTTGTCGATCGACGTTGCGCATAACGAACGCTTATCTGTTATCCTTTTGACAGGTCGACGGTACGCTCACTACGAAAAACGCAGGCGGGAACCACACGCATCCAACGTACATGCTCAATCCGCAATGGCATCTCCGCATCTATGATGACAACACTAGACCAGGTGGGAATGGTTCACTCGTGTCTAACGGACATGCGTCATCTGTGAGGGGGTTCTCGACAAGTTCGAAAAAAGGGAACGGGACGAGCAAAGTGGGTCAGAAGTCCGTCATGGTGTTGAGTGTGCAGGGTCCCAGGGACGTCCCACTGAACGTGACTGCCGTCTGGTCTTCGGGCAAGCGGATCGTCGAGTGAGTAGTGATCCTCATCCTCATGTTTTTGTTTGAGTGCTGATGGTGTTGCTAGGTTGGCGCAAAAAGAAGTGGCCACTTCCTCTGGGGCATATACGTACGGTCGAGCGAGAGCAGTGGCAGACATGGCGCGTAAGTCCGGACACGCTCATTTATGCTTCGTCAAAAGTTGATGTGCTGAGAAGCGGGTGACTACACCGTGATTCTTTCCGCGTTTGAGCCTCAGGTACATCTCGGGCAGTTTACGCTCAAGGTTGAAAGTTCACGCCAGTTTGACTTTGCTGCTATCCCACAAGAAGGGGCGGGGATGTATACAAGAGCTTCTAAAGGCGAGTGGTAAGTGTCGATGACAGCCATCAGTTATGGTCCGAGTTGATACCAATCTTTGACAAGGGACGGACATACTGCTGTTGGAGGACCAAGTCATGGACGGTATCATTTGAATCCAATCTACGAGATCCAGGTATCGTCTAGTGCACAGCTCAGGTGTGTTGGCTGTTGGCTGGCTACTCTCCCCTGTCCACTTTGCTCGATGACTGACATACATACCTACCCGTCCTAGTGCTCGCCTACATCTCACCTCACCTGCACCTATCGCTGCGCTGAACCTCTCCCTTTTCCCTGCATCCACGTCTACATCCGCAACACCCACTCTGGGTCGCCCCATGGCTTCTTCGGGTCCTTACAGCGACGCCCTCTCGGGGGTGTACATCCCACCCCGTACGCTGAGCCCAGGTAGATACTGGCTCGTCCCATCGACATTCGCTGCTGGAGTGCACGCTTCGTTCCGGTTGGTGGTGTATTGTTCCGATTCGCGTTGCGTCGTCTCTAGGCGGAGATCATAACCCAGTGTAAAGTCATGGTCGTATTGGTACGAAAACCTACATCTTGCAGCCGCTCGGACGGTACCACTGTATCATAACATTTCTTGAGAATCGTGTATCATCGACGTACTCCGCAGTCGAAAAATGATCATGCATCTGGTCCTGGTATATAGTCAAGGTCCGGATGATTGCAAATGCCTAGCGTTGAGGGGTCGGAGAGGCGAGAGCAGGAAATCGTTGACACGTTTGAGCGTCGTGCGAGACGGGTTCGCTTGAGGGTAACTCGCTATGATCCACTGAAGGCGGGTTTTGAGTACGTCTTTGGCTATGTGGATCGCGTGAGGGCTCCGCGAAATGCATCGGTCCGTCAAATTCGACGTACATATGTCATCACGTCCGTTTGTCTGTGTGCAAAACGATCCGTCTGGGTGGAAGAAGAGCGCCAAGGCGGCGACGGCGACACCGACGCTGATGTCTGTGCCAGTGTTGCACCCGATACAGACCATGCGGTGGTTCTGGAGGTGGTGTTGGATGAACGGCATCGAACGCGGTAAGACGGTGGTAAGAAAGTGGTGTTGGCCCTTTTTGCCGTCTGGAGTCTGGATGTGCAGGGTCTGGGACGGGGCGACCCCCGTTACGGTGTCTATCAGACAGCGCGGATCTTTGGGCGTCAAGCATATCAGGGCGGTGTCTTGCGGGGCTTGGAGCAGATTTGTCAATGGACGCCGCAAGGATGCCAAGTTGCAGATTGAGATTCGTCCTGATATATGATCGATCGGTGTGGCACGTAGAGGTTGGGTGAGATGCACGGTGTCAGCATCGTTGTCAGAGGAACCCGCAAGGAGCGCGCGAACAAGATCAGGAAGATCAAGAGGACCCACGGTGAAGATCTTGTCGCAGTGTCTCCAGTATAGGGTCGGAGTGAGACCCTGGAGAAAAAGGAAGACTGAGTGGCCACGAGCACTGCGAGGAGATGGAACACGAACCATGCCCCAGAGTTCGTGGTCATCCCCGGATCCTTGGATATAGGCAAACCCAGAGGCTCGACGTTCCACACCATCCATGACTTGTTTGGAGGCAGATACGCATATGATTGGGTAGAACGATCGGTCAGGCGGTCGTGGAAAGGTGGGGAAGACGGTCGTGGCGGGTGTGATCCATATTGGACGAAGTGGAAGGTCCAACTTTGGTAATCGATAAGAAGAAGCCTGATTGGTGGTAGGGAATGGGTTAGAGGTTTAGGTGAGCGCTAGATGATGACGAGTACCGCAAGCTGGGCAGCCCATCCGTCGAGCCTGAGCTCTATCTGATCGTGTTCCTGTGCACTGACGCTGCCCGGCGGTGTGTAGAGCGCGGTGTCCCAAGCTCGAGGGTCGGTGTCGGTGTCTCTCTTGAGACTGATTGCGCGATTGACTACGGCGCACCATATTGGGACTGTTTTCGACAATGCATCGGGAATGCGCTTCCCCGCTCTGGTCGAATCCACCAGAACAAGCCTGTTGGGTGGGATGATGAATGTTGACCCATCAGGGGGAAATAAAACACCGACCCTGCGTGTTCGACGATCAGGGGAAGAATGTGAAGGTTAGGTCTGCGCAGATTAAAGCTCCAATTGTTTGTGTGGCCATCTGTGGATTTGAAGTAGGCACGCTGTGCGGAAGCCTGGATTAAAGTCGATATGAGTATGCACGGATAGACGTTTCAGACATACGATCTGTGGGTTGACATACCAAGCGCCGCAGCGCATATTGGCTGCGGCATATCTCATCAGCCGGAGATATGATTGACAACATAAAACCGACACTTACGAAGCAATGGTAAATCAGGATAGTGGTCGTGCACCTGTTTGACAAACGCTGCATCTTCTGAGATCGAATGGACACGGTTGAAGATGGACTGCGATTCCCTCCTGAGCTCTGCAAGCGCGTTTGCGGTGGTTAGCGGCTCCATGTCGGTATAGACTCCGAACTGGTGAAACGGATGAGCCATATTCACTCTGTATGGCCACTGGGCGGTGTCGTCACCGCGACGGCGACGCGTCGAAGTCGCAACCGAAGAAACACGTAAAATCCGAGGGCTCGAGCATGTCCAGGCCAGTCACGACGGCATCGTTCCTGTCTTAGCGTTCTACCTTTACATCACCTCGCCACTGCAGTATTCCGCTCATTACATAGTTTCTTCGTCGCTCTTTTTCTTCCTTCTTCTCATTTCCGCCCGTCGTGGTCCTACCAGGTGACTATGGCGGTTGCTTTCCGCCTCATTCATTCCTTCTTGTCCTCCTTGGCATTCTTTCTTGCTACCAACATCATATACAGTGTCTCCGCAGTCACCGGGACCGCACTCGTTGGCCAACGGCTAACGCGTATCAGCGATCCAAACGTTATCCTCGACAGTAGTGACAATGGCACGACGGTCGTGTACAGCCCTACCTCGGGCCAGGAAATCCCTCAAGGGCTGGCCACGGATGGCAGCGGCTCCGGTTTCTCAACGAGTGCGATTTTATGGATTGTTTTCTCCTTTGTTGTCGGCGCCCCTCTTCTCTTGGTAGGCTTCCGCGGGCAGCGTTTCACTCTTGGTGGGGCCATCGGAATTGCCGCCGCCCTTGCCTGTAAGCATATCTTGGCCCATGACACTGTCCTGTCGTTGACCTCAATGACGACCCCAGCTTGGGCTGTCATCGTAAACACTCTGGACAACGTTGGTATTTCAGATATTACGTTGACCGTCTGCATTCTCGTCTTGTTCGTCATGGGCTTTTGTTTCGGCCTCTTGGAGATGACTCGCGTCATCGCAATTTTGGTCCTCGGAATTCTTGGCGGTCTAGCTATCGGAGTCCGCCTCGTCCTCCTGCGAAGCGGATTGCTCATTTCGGATCCTGATGCCTTCTTCGTCAACTGGCTCATCATAGGCGTATGTGGCTTTGCTGGGAGTATCCTCGTCGTGTGGAAGCAGAGATACGGGATAGTATGCCGTCTCGTCGAGTCCCATCTTTAATGCCCTCTAAATAATTTTGTAGCTCAACGGATGTGCTTCAACTGGCTCGTTTTTATGTGCTCTTGGATTCGACCTCGTCATCAACCAACAATCTGGTATGAGCCGTGGGCTTCGCTTTCTCTTTGACAGAAACAGCTATCATGTTTTGGTGCATTTTATCCGATGTCTCTGGGTGACATTTTTGCTCATTGATGATACCTTGCAGGACACTCTGACGAACGGATATTCGCCACCTTCGACGACGGTGATCATTCTCGCCGTATCCTTGGGTATAACGTACGTTGCAGTTGCAGTTGATCCGCATGAAACGGATCCAACTATTTTTAAAAAACCTTTAGGCCCGCTTTTGCCTTTGCGCAATGGAAAGTCTTCCAACGGTTTTTTACCGGCACCCAGCACGACACATTTAGCGGATCCCTTTGGGAGTCACAGGAAGTATCCCAAGACGAGGAAAGACTTTCAATCCCACAGCGGACCATGGACATACCGGACACGCCAACAACAGAGAAGCCATCCATGCCACCATTATCTGACAATGCAAAGCAAAGTTGATCAAGTTGGCACGTTTTCACATTTCTTTTACTTGCATCGCACCGGACTTGGTTTCATGTGGGCACCAATGATTACGCGCCAAGCTTGCTACTGTCTGTAGAGCCATTATAATACCCCGACGCTATCGCATTTGCTGGCATCTGTGCTTTCTTTATCTGACATTGCACATACCCGTGCTACCCTTGCACTAACCCATAGATCGAGCAATTAAACACATGATTTTTGCCATACATTGTCCAATATCAGCGGACAAAGTGCGGAAACAGTTGGACGAGCTATTTGTTCGGTGGTAACGCGGGTGGGGCCAAATGTGGTAATTCACATGTTAAATCCGCCCTGTACTGATTCGGCAAGCAGACATTCCGAGTCATGAGGGGCAAGTCAAACATGTCCACTGATACAAGTAGTATCATATCTCCGGATCTCACTTCTCACCATACACCCTCCAGTTACCTCCTCAGATCATGCCGCGAAACGGTGAAACGAAGCCAGTCGGATTTGCGATCCACATAACCGCTGGTGGAATTGCTGGCGCGATGGAAGCGGTGAGTACACGTCGGCGTTGAACGCCTAGTGCTCACGCAGCCGCCGCCGCTTGCTAGTTGTGCTGCCAACCGCTCGATACCATCAAAGTGCGGATGCAGCTCTCCAGAACAGGCATGGCACCTGGGGTATGTAACCCACCCACTTCCGGTGCACGCTGGATGCTAAGGACGCGGTAGACGAAACCGCGTGGTGTCATCGCGACCGGTATTCGCATCGTGCAACGCGAAACTCCACTTGCGCTGTACAAGGGGCTCGGTGCGGTCATGTCGGGTATTGTCCCTAAAATGGCCATCCGCTTCGCGAGCTTCGAAACCTACAAGGGCTGGCTGGCTGATAAAGCGACAGGGAAAACGAGCGTTGGGAATATATTTATCGGTGCGTCGATAATGCCAAGTACCGTATCCTAATCATGACCGCTCTTCACCTCGACCAGCTGGTGTTGCTGCCGGAACTTCGGAAGCAATAGCTGTCGTCTGTCCGATGGAAGTAGTCAAGATCAGGTTGCAGGCGCAGCAGCACTCGCTGGTCGATCCACTCGAAGTACCGCGATATCGTAATGCAGCACATGCTGTTTACACAATCGTCCGCGAGGAAGGGATTTCGACACTCTATAGAGGCGTCTCGCTTACCGCTCTGCGCCAAGCCACTAACCAGGGTGAGGGTTCAGCATCAAAACGTTTGAGAATTCGACGGTTTGGCTAAACTAGACGGTTTAGGCGCGAATTTCACGGCATACCAAGAACTGAAGAAACTGGCGCATCGATACCAACCTGATGTCGTTGAACTTCCATCGTACCAGCACATGATAATTGGACTGATATCCGGGGCGATGGGTCCGTTTTCCAATGCCCCTATTGACACTATCAAAACGCGTGAGTATGGCTCGTCGAGTCCACACTACACTGACTGTTTGGAAGGACTGCAAAAAAGGACCTGGGAGCCTCAGGTCACTGCGTTTCAGCGAATAGCGATCATTGCAAAGGACATGTGGAGAAAAGAAGGCGCGACTTCGTTTTACAAGGGCATCACGCCCCGAGTCCTTCGCGTTGCACCTGGACAGGCGATTGTGTTTGCTGTGTACGAAAGGGTCAAGACGATCATTGAGAAAATCAGCGTGTCACCTTCGGGTGACCATTATACCGAATGACAGGGCTGGTCTTGTATTTATCGCAGGGGAATAACTTTACGCACTCGCGGTGTGTGCTGCGGTGGAGTGCCGGCTCATGCCAAAGGGTCTAGAAGCACTCAAGTGTGACAATATGATCATGTGACAGTGTGACCGATGCTGAGATATAGAGTTCCCACGAGCGATAAACATCGGTACACAGACCAATCCACTGCGTTCTTTCTCTCTCTCGTCTGGCGCGTTCACTCAAACATTTATTACCTCGACGCGTCTTTGCTCGTGCGCGATGGCATCTTGGACTCCTCAACCTGCCGGATTGCAGGAAATCCTCTCGACATTACGCGAATCTACCGACACCCAGAACAAGGTCCAACGCAACATCACTCATGTACGACCATTCCTCTTCTTGTCTCGATCTCATCTTGTTCACCTCGATTTCATACAGAAACTCACCAACTTCACGCGTGTGCCAGACTACATCGCATATCTAGCTCACATCTTGGCTGCGTTGCCACAGGAGGAGGACCAGATTCGGACAATCGCTGGTTACCTTCTCAAGAACAACGCTCACCTGATCCTCAAGGCTTCCCCTGATGTAGCAGAGTACACCAAAGTCGCAGTCCTTTCTGCTTTCAGCGACCCTTCGGCCTTGGTTCGGACCGCCGCCGGTCAGGGCATCGTCCAACTTCTAGGCGTCCTCGAGCCCAAAAATTGGCCCGATTGTCTCGAGCAACTCGTTGCTATGTTAGATGATCCAAACAGTCAAGAGGTGAGTACACATCTACCTGAAATGTGTGCCACCTACGTCACCCTGTAACCCTGCGAACGTATCATAGCGTTATGCCGCGCCTAGGCGCAGCGTCGTTTGTTCGGGGCGGAAATTTGGCAGATTGACGTCTCATTAAGTGTGCCGTGATAGGCTTCTCGCTGATGACTACAGCCCCCCGTTTTCACTTCCGAAGTCATCGCACGGCCTCTTAATTTGTTACCTGCACTTGCCTTTGACCATCGTCGAAATCACGTACTAAACTTTGCATCTAGGCTGCTTTCAGCGTTTTCGAGAAAGCTTGCGAAGATTTTCCGCGGAAGCTGGACGTCGAGATCAATGGAACTCGTCCTCTCGACTTCATGATTCCAAAGTTCCTGATGCTATCAGAACATCCTTCACCTAAAATGCGCTCCCACGCCGTCGCTTGCCTTTCATATTTCGTGCCGATCAACTCGCAGTCGCTCTTCGCCCACATCGATACGTTCATTGCATGTTTGTTCAAACGCGCATCGGACGAAGACCCGTCAGTCCGCCGACATGTATGCCAAGCTCTCGTACTACTTCTTGCTGCTCGGCCAGAAAAGCTCATGCCAGAGATGGCCAACGTTGCAGAGTATATGTTGTACTCTACAAAGGACAAAAACGAGAGCGTCGCATTAGAGGCCTGCGAATTCTGGTTGACTTTTGCCGAGGACCCCGATCTTGCACCTTTCTTGCATCCCCTCCTTGGCCGCGTAGCTCCGGTGCTCCTTGATTGCATGGTTTATGGCGAAGATGATCTGGTTTGGCTCGAGGGTGACACCCAAGATACCACCGTGCCCGACAAGGAGACGGACATAAAGCCACGTTATTATGGGGCCAAATCTCATGGGCTGGAGCGGGAGGAGACAGCAGAGCCTGCCGAAGATACAACTAAGCGCGGTGCATACGGCCAGGAGGCAATTGACGACGACGACGACGACGACTATGATCTAGACGACGACTTTGCTGATGAAATGTCCACTGAGTGGAATCTACGGAAATGTGCCGCTGCCGCCTTGGATGTACTGGCTGTTAGGTTTGGTGCGGACCTAATGAACGTCCTCCTTGCTCCATTGAAAGACAAATTGTGGAGCACGGAGTGGCTACAAAGGGAGAGCGCGATATTAGCGTTGGGCGCTATGGCCGAAGGTGTGCTTTTTTCGCTGCTTCTGGCTCGTTTGATACTAACTAGATGAGAAGGTTGTATTGATTTCATTGAGGAACACTTGAAGGTCCTTATTCCTTACTTGCTTAATACACTGAATGACCCCAAGGTGTGTTACGGGATTCATATACGCGATTTATCCCCGACGTTCATTTTCCGTAGCCCCTTATTCGTTCAATTACCTGCTGGACGCTAGGTCGTTACGCGAGCTGGTGCACGCAGCCGATATCAGAAGATCACAAGAGTCAATACTTTATCCCTACAATGGAAGGTGTACGTATGGAAATATGCGGACAATTATTCACTAGCTCATGCCTTGTTCAGCTTCTTCGGATGGTTTTGGACGATAACAAACGGGTACAAGAGGCTGGCTGTAGCGCATTCGCAACACTCGAGGAGGATGCCGGGGCAGAACTTTCCCCCTACCTCGAACCAGTTCTGCGTAACCTGGTTTTCGCGTTCCAGAAGTACCAACACAAGAACATGCTCATTCTGTACGACGCAATCGGCACCCTCGCCGATGCTGTGGGACGTGCATTATCAAATCCCCAGTATGTTGAAATACTGATGCCCCCACTCACCGGTCGCTGGAATAAGCTACAAGATGACGATGACGATCTGATCCCCTTGCTTGAGGTAGAACTTCCGTGATCTGATGTGACTGATACTTACATATTTCGCAGTGTCTTTCTTCAGTTGCGATTGCTATGGGGTCTGGATTCACGCCATATGCACCCCTCGTTTTCCAGCGATGCGTCAATATCGTCCACCGATCGCTTCTTCATTACCAGGCGTACCAGCAAAATCCGGATTTAGATGAGCCCGACAAGTCCTTCCTTGTTGTATCGCTAGATCTCTTATCAGGTCTAGCGCAGGGTTTAGGTGCTACTCTGGAAGCCATTATTTCACATACACAACCGAGTCTTCTCTCCCTGCTTACTGTTTGCCTGAAGCACCCGCAAGCTCCTGTGCGTCAGTCGGCTTATGCGCTTGTTGGTGATTTGGCGATGGGATGCTTTGCCCTCTTGCGACCTCACCTTCCTGCCATCATGGCCGAACTCATCCTACAGCTCGATCCGGAACCAAAAGTGGAGTTTGTCAGTGCCTGTAACAACGCTGCGTGGTCTGTTGGTGAAGTTGCATTGCGCTACGGGCGAGGTAAGTCATCCAGGGCCTTGTCCATGTACACTTATTCAACTCCCACTTTTTCCAGATGATCCTGAATTCCAACAATGGGTCAACCCTTTGATCGCTCGTCTCATTCCGATATTGCTACACCCAAAAGCACCCCGCAGCCTCCACGAAAATGCTGCTGTATCGATTGGTCGAATCGGCCTCATGCATCCGGTTCTTGTTGCGCCTCATCTGCCAGAGTTTGCCCAAGCATGGTGCCAAGCATTGTATGAGATCCGTGATAACGAGGAGAAGGATTCTGCCTTCCGTGGTTTCTGCACGCTTGTGCAGACGAACCCCGCTGGTATTGCCAAGGTCAGTCAACTGGGTATACCTACCTGAGATCAAAAGTTAATCAATCACCGTGCCTGTAGAGTCTATTGTGGTTCTGTAACGCCATCGTCCGGTGGAATAATCCATCCCCGGAGCTCAACGCGATGTTCCAACAACTGTTGTCAGGGTTTCGGAACCACGATGTCGCTGGGTGGCAAGTTCAGGTGGACTCTTTTCCACCGGCCATTCAAGAGAGACTCGCGACTCGATACGGGGTGTAATCGGGTTGTCGTCGTCAATTTCACGATCTTATCCATGACCCGACAATGTACTCTACGACCCCGAACGACCACCCCGTGCTCAGCGTTCTCTCCCTGCTGCCACCCGCGTCTTCTACCATTTCTGTCGACTACCGATTGGATCTATCGTCCACGCTTCCCCAATTCTTTTTTTACTCTTTTTTACGTAGTAGTCACAATAGCATTTTTCAACCGTTTATTCTGTGCGTTGTCTCACCCCATCTGTAGTTACAAATAGTTAGTTACAAGTAGTTACCATCGGTTACCGAACGTCTAGTTAGTTGACCCCGAACGTGCGTAGATCCATAT
The DNA here is from genome assembly GCA_038089535.1 of Hemileccinum rubropunctum. NCBI lineage: Eukaryota > Fungi > Basidiomycota > Agaricomycetes > Boletales > Boletaceae > Hemileccinum > Hemileccinum rubropunctum. The sequence continues at coordinate 29,371 of JBBPLC010000160.1, read as the reverse complement.
CTCCGCCATGAAGCCCATTCTGCCCTCTGTATGTATATCTCATTCTTTTTTACGCTCGCCGTCGAACGTTGACGCTCCTTACGCACCTTCTTTTTCCTTTTTTTCTCTCTTGGTTCTTCCACCAGACAACACGCACATTTTGTAGTAGATACAGTAGATACAATTTTTTCGAGCAACGCACTGACAGTTTGGATATTTGGAACAGACGTGACGATTTCCTGTGGGCTCGGCACCAGAGTTGATTTCGTACCAACGTCTCATCGTTGCTTGTACTATTTCATACCGACGTACTCCGTACGGTGCCCATCGAAACAAAATTTGAGGTAGAAGAAAAGATTTAACCATTATTTAAACGAACAAAGACACCTTGGGCTCTAGAATCGCCTCCGCGACGCATACGACCGATCGCCCAAGTCCATCCCCCCAAACCCAGCCAACGACTCGCCCTTTACGGACGACCCAAACGCAAACGCGCCGCCGTGTGTGTGTCGGCCGCGCAGCTTGTATGCCCTGTATCCATACACGCCCCCAGCGCACACTCCGGCGACGAAAAAGAGCTTTGCGAAAAAGCCGAGCCAGGACGAGGGCGTGTGTGAACCGTCTGTGCGACGGCCGCCAAAGAGGCCGCCGGGAGCGAGCTTGTCGAGGGGGGCATCTTTGGAGGACAAGATGGCGGAATGGGTCGTGATCGAAATGACGCTGCGTGTGGTGAGAAATGGGCAAGAGAGAGACGGGTGGGGACTCACTCGTGGGCGTCAAAGACTTGGCCTGTTAGTGCGGAGACGCCTAAAAAGGGTGACGCGGGGAGACTGATGCCGTCGATGCGGAAACAGTCGGACCAGTTGTCCCCTGTGACGGTATACATGAGCTCGATCGGATGCGTACCGCGTGATACGTACAGGCTCTGTAGTGAACTTTGACCTGAGTCGTCGGGTGAGCTGGGCGTGTGGTGCGATAGGTGTATGTGCGACTTACGTCGAGGTACATGTCTCTGACATATGTAATCTTCAACTTGGTGACCACGTTGGTGCGTCGGACCATTGCCTGTGCGTCCGTTCGGAATGTTTAGGATCGGCTGCACGAAAAGCGATGAGTGCGTACCGAGCACGAGCCAAGACTGTTTGCGTCGCCGTCATGATCGAGATCATAGGCGGTCTTGCCATCGCCAAGCATGGCCATAACACGAGGGAACCCATACGTATGTCGTCCATTCGAATAGCTAGTGCGGACGCGTCAGCCCGTGCTTTGCTTTTGGTGAAGAGATCAACGCTCACGTGTCTACAAAGATACCCAAGCCCTCAAAGTTGTCTGTAAAGAGCGCGAATGGGTCCCGATGTATATCACTCGTCAGGATACGCGCGGACGGACCTTTGCTGCCAAACACGGGCCCAGGTTCTGCCCGATCAGCCGTGAGCCAGAACGCCATGCCATCGCCATACAGGTGCGTCGATTCACCGAATATCTGTGCGCGCGAGGGTGTTGTGAGCCAACGTGTGAAAACGACTAGGCAGAGGGCACACCTTGAACTCGATCTCGATGACGAAATTGGTAGAGGTTATTGGGAGACGGGACCATAGCCATCCCTGTCGTTACGAGCGAACGTCGGGAGTTGGTGAGTCCAATTTTACCCTACGCTCTGACAAACCCGGGAGAGACGTACCATTTGGGACGGAGCAGGTCTCGTCAGACGGATATGTTTATTGGTGTTCTGTCATGTTGGCGTTCAGTAGGGCTCCCAGTCCGACACCGTGGCACACGTACGATATAAGCGTCGGCGCCAAAGTCCCACCAGCTACAGGACGGGCGGAATAAGATTCAATCCCACCCAAACGGTGTATGACGTGTCACGCACCGATTTTGCAAGTCTTCGTCGATGTA
>JBBPLC010000160.1:0-27483 GCA_038089535.1 Hemileccinum rubropunctum | reverse complement strand
TGTAGGGCGGATGTATCGAGTGCGTGCGGAGTTGGACTGTCTGCAAAGAGTCGCCGGTTTCATGAATGGTACGAGGAAAGAGGAAGGAGAGGCTTACCCGCTCGATGGTCCGGTTGGCCACCTTGGTGTCTGCAGCGGCATACGCACAACTCAGAAAAGAGAGAGAAAATGCGACATAAAGCGCGGTGAAGCAACGCGTTGCCAACGACATGACCAACGGTCGTTTTTTCAGTGTTAAAATCGAGAACTTTAAAGAGCGAAAGCGAAGTCGGGGACAGACGGAGAGACTTCCCACACACACAAGTTCAGAACGTATAAAAAAGCTTAATTGACATCTCGAATCGACAACGCTGTCCATTATTATTGCAACAACAGCTGGGGAAAGCTGCTCGGGAAAAAACTCTGCGTGCGAACCCATGCTCATGCTGGCAGTTCAAACTTTTGTCCTTGCAATACTCTGCACACACCACCAAGAATACGTACGCGGAGACACGAACAAGGAATGAGTATGGATCAACGGAACGACGGAGAGACGCACTTTGTGACATAAACGTAAAAGAAGTCGAGGTATAGCCCCGTCTGCACGAGTCCAGCTACGACAGCGATGGGATCAACCACGTCTTCTGTCATGTATCTGCAGCACCGAATGCGCGTGGTGTCAATGACCGCTCTCACGTGGAAAATGCCACATACCTATATATCCAGTTGGGAATGTACAGAGCCCTGTATATGCCCAGAGCAGCAAGATAGTGCGTCGTGATCGCTTCTGCCTCGCCCGTCCGCTGGAGCATAAACAGCTGGGGGAAAATAGCCACCGACTCGAGGTATATGGAAAAGGTCCACAACACCTCCGAGAGGGTGAAACGGTAATTGAATATGAGCGAAAGGAGGAAACAGGGTGCAAGCAGGTACTCGATCTTGAACGTGTCGATGGATGGGTCGTGTGTGGGGCTGTAACAGGGGTCAGTCAGTGCCAGACAGGAGTACGTGCATTACTAACCGGAAGCGAAACTTCATGAGATAGAGAATGTAACAGCTGCTAGCGATGAAGAATATCTTCATGACAAAGTTGTAGAGCGAGATCCAGTTGAAGAAGAGGTCGATGTAACGCGTCGCAAAGACGAGCACGTAGAGCGCCTGCGTCTTGAACGAAATACCTGGACAGACTCAGTCCCGTCACCGTGCACGTGTCCTTTCTTGACACACCTCGACATGATCTAGTCGTCTGTATCTTGTGCACGAGCATGAATATCGAGGCCAGGTGGGCCAAGTCCCCTGTTCATGGCGCGTCAGCAAGTGCGTCGGGCGAGCGAGTGCGCACGGACCCAACAACCGAAAAATATTCATCGTCAAGCGTGGAGGGTGCGACGAACGACTAAGCGAACGTGTCATTCAAACCCGAGTCTGATGAGGTAATTAATTCACACGCTACATCCTCTCCTCCTCCTCCCATGGTGAGTCTCAATTTTTGACAAGTTCTTCGCGACGATGTGTTTGTAAAAGGGTCGACCCACCGCCGACTCTGTGCCCGTGTTGCCCAACAAACCTACAAAGCGTCTGATGCCCGATGCACAGTCAAGATCACACTGTCGCGTTGTTAAGGCCAGACCGACATTCACGACTCTCGATTGACTAGCGTGGCTTCGAGTACAAGAGCCCGTTGGCAAAGGCAGAGTCATCATTTCTACGCGTTCACTAGCCGAGCTTGCGCAGACGAGGCGCTTTCTGCTGCGGGCGGTCACTAGACGTGGTTCATTCTGTCGACGCTACAATGTGCCGTAATGGCTGCGCGCGCCAAAAGCGTCCACGCAAGAAAACACTGCGTTTCAGGCGCGTGGTTGCGTGCGTATATATGCAGGAGCGTGGGTGGCACTGGGCTGGCTGTTCGGTCGTGGATATGAGATCACGATGGCTGCCTCGTGTAGTCCTGAGCTTTTCGGGTCTTATGTTGTGCGTGTATGTAATGCTGACTGCCAGGTGTCGGTTCGACAGATGTCGAGTACCCTCTTTCAAATCGCATGCTGGTCGTACCTGCCAGACTTGGTGACCCGTCAAGTGCTCTCGTTCATCCACCCACTTTTGCAAAGACTATTCGGGACATCTCCCCCACCGCCACGATCACCCGTTTACATTCGCCACTATCGATATACCTATGCAGCGGTCGTGCTTTGTTATCTCGCATACAACTTTGTGGATGCATCGAGTGGACTTGGGCAAAATTTTTATGAGCTGCTTGGGGTTGACCCACGTTCGGACGAGGGTGGACTCAAGGCTGCATTTAGAGCGTTTGCGAGAAAGAATCATCCAGATCGGATAGGGCCAGGAGGAGAAGCACTTTTTATTAATGTGCGAGATGCATTCGAGGCACTCAAAGATCCGGTCGTTCGATTTGCCTATGACAGGTGAGCGGTGTGTTGCGGACATGTGGTGTGAACTGACGGGATGACCAGGTTTGGACCGGACGTGCTACACTGGCAGGACTGCACGACGATGAGGGACTACCTTAGACGTGGTCTCATGCATTGGCTGTTGCGCCATATCATGACTGGTGCAGTACTGTTTTTGATCTCTGTGGTGGGCAAGCGCAGCCCTGTTGCAGCAGTGTGTATCTGCTCGTTTGGCAATGAACCAGACCATTCTGATGTGGTATACAGTGGCGGTATCTGTTATTCATGGGGATGTTTGCCCTTGAGTTGTGGCTGATCGTTGCTCCGTCGTCGACAGCAGCCAAGAACACGTTTATCGACGAAGCAACGCCACAATGGATGCTGTTCGAAAGCGTGTTCCCGCAGCGTGTAGTCTATCAGCACATTCTGTTCTTGCAACAGGTGTTTCTGTTCATGTCAGTTGCAGTGTCTAGGGTGGCACCTGTATTGTGTGCAGACATGATGCAGATTGATGGTGAGATGGAAAGGGGCATTGTGATGGCCATGGGGGGAAGAATTGGTGAACTGACCAGGGCAATAGAGAGAGAAGGTGGGTTATGCATGTGTCCGTGTGCTCCCCTACTAACCAGCGACAGTGTGGCTGATGCTGAATGCCGAGGTTCAGACCATCCCGTCGAGTACAGAGATGATGATGAGGGAGATGGAGGAGATGGTGATAGAAAACAAGCTAAAGAGCGAGTTGGGTCCGATGCAGAGCGCATGGGACAAGGCCGTCGAGTCCGTCAGGGTTCGTGCACGGGCCAAGTCTTTGTAAGCCAAGCATTAGTATTTAGTCTTTTTCTCAATTCAGTCTTTTTGTTCCTGCATGGCAGAGCCTGGATCATCATCATCATCATCATCATCCACCCGCGTGCGTTCACTCACAAAGCAAGGCTCTGCGTATCTCACCGGCAAGTCTCTCTCTCTCTATTATATCTACCAACTCGCTCATCGATGATCAGAATATGCACGAACAATCAATCCACGGCCACTTCGCTCTGAGAAACTGACCATTCTCAATGCCATCCATACCATCCCAGGAAACGAGGCATTTACGCTCGCAAAACTATCCAACTGGTTCACTCGTTACCGCAACACACGATCGGATGAGATCAATACACCCATCTTGGTCGATGATGAGACGATCCGTGCGTCCACTCGCCCACATTCATCCACGCCACTCACCCGCAACGACAGTCTTTCCCAAACTCACCCCAGTGCATCTCCAGCAGCTCCGCGTGTTGCACAAAAAACTGAATGACCCCGCGGAGGGTGTCATCACCTTCTGGGCAAAGCGCATCAACGCAGATCGACAAGAGGTCGCATCCTGGATCGAGTACCAGCAAGAAAAAGCCAAGGACGGCGTGCTCGCCGCACCCGAGTCACCTGACGTATCCCCCACCACCTCCGAGTTCCCACACCACCACCTGCCAACACCGGCAAAGTCGCTCTCGCCACAGCAAAGATTGCCGTCATTGCCTCCGATAGCCGTCAAGGTTGAGGACTCTGGTCATACTACGAGACCACTCGCGCCCTACTTTACCGAGCATCGCTCCGTCCTCGATGGCCTACCTGCCTTTACAAGGGTACGTCGTGTCCATGCCAGCCTCTCGTCTATCCCATCATTCGACAGGCAAACCGACCCACGCGACATTCAACCGAGACGTTGACGGCAAGTCTCAGAGAGAGTCTTGGACCAGACAAGACATCCAGTGAACCGCCGCCCAGGACGGCAGACGAGTTTGCAGAAAAGTTTGGACGCGTCGAGATCATGATTGACGCGTTTTTGGAAAAGTATCATTGCGGTAAGCTCATTCCACTCGGTTGGGATTCGAGTGAGTCGCCTCCTTGCACAGTCGGATGATGCTCATGCTCCCCAGGTCTCACCAAATCGGTATCATGATTGTTGTCACCACGCGCTCTTCATGCTTGATCATAACTACCCTACTGTATCTTTTGTATCTCCACTTGCAGATTTGAATGAATGAGACAAGTACCACAAGTGGAGGTCGGATGTCGGATATCGCCGATCGAGGTGGACAATGCAACGGAAGCAGAATTAAATATCGATATTGACGTCGCTGTCCTCTTTCTTGGTCTCTTACCATCACGATGGCAGACTCGAATCTCGCCGTTCCCCCCTACTCTCCTCGTCTCGCAAAACTACCCGATACCCTACCTGTCCTCCCAGACTACCACAGAGGCTCGATATCTACTACCCGAACGTCTTTAACCGAGTCCAGCACCCAAGACTCTGACGAGTCTCTCGTTCCCCTACCGAGGATCACCTCGCGCCCAAGAGCAAGCTACAAGCTTGCCGATTTCCTCGTACAAAGGACCTTGGGCACCGGAAGCTTTGGACGAGTACACTTGGGTCAGTTCTTTGTCTCCCTTTCAACCGCCGTCCTATCCTCTTTCTCACCGCGTCAACACAGTCCGTAGCAAGCACAACCTTCGCTTTTATGCCATCAAAGTCTTGAACAAAGAAAAGATCGTCAAGACAAAACAAGTCGAGCATACCAATAATGAAAAGACGATCCTAGAGGCCATCCAGCATCCCTTTATCATCAACCTCTGGGGTGCTTTCCAAGATGACTCTAATCTGTACATGGTAATGGACTATGTACCCGGAGGGGAACTGTTTACCCTCTTGAGGAGGTCGAACGTCCGTCCCCCCTCCCCTTTGTCTTCTCTTTCTCGTCCGTTAACCTAGTTCGTTAGAGGTTCCCTGATCCAGTCGCGAAATTTTATGCGGCAGAAGTGGCACTCGCCCTCAATCACTTACATTCCCTTGATATCATTTACCGTGATCTCAAACCTGAGAACATTTTGCTCAATCACGACGGTCATATTAAAATTGCCGACTTTGGATTCTCGAAACGTTGCTCGTACGTGACGTGGACGTTGTGCGGAACACCCGATTACCTTGCACCCGAAGTGTGTTTTCTTCTCGGTGATCGTTTGCGTCCTAACTTGTCACGAATCTAGATTGTCGGGCAGCAGCGATACAACAAGAGTGTAGATTGGTATGCCCTCGGTGTGCTCATTTTTGAAATGCTCTCTGGTCTCCCTCCATATCACCATCCGGACCAAAACACTGTGTCCTTGTACGAGAAAATCTTGCGTGGGCCGACGTTTATACGGTGGCCCCCTTTCCAGGTCAATGCCACTGACCTCATTCTCAAGCTCATGGAAGGCGATCCCTCCCGACGGTACGGCAACTTGCAGCACGGTGCCGGCGATGTATTCGCACACCCTTGGTTCTCCGAGGTCGATTGGGTCAAGTTGAGGAATAGGGAGATTTCTGCGCCATACTTGCCCAAGATCAGCGGGGATGGTGATGCGAGCGCGTAAGTGTGGTTTCATTTGCGTGTGCCATTGATGGTTCATCTCTTCTTGCGTAGATTCGAAAAGTACCCAGAGGACAATGCAGCGGCGATGTATGGTCGACCCGCACCAGATCCCTGGGGGAGTTCTTTCCCCTCTTTTGAATATACAGCTGTCCATGTCACTTGTTGATTTCTGTGCATGAACTTGTGTTTTCATACTGACGCTCACACTTGCAACCACCCCATATACCTTGTTGTACGCATTACATTCTTGGTGCCATTTTGTATACGTTTCTTTCTTGACATCCTATCTGTTGCTGTTGTACTAGTCTTTGTGTCGTCCAGTTGAGTCACCGCTGGTGTTCGATAGGACGGCTGTTTGGTCAGGACAAATAAGAAACATCATGTCGCAAAAATATGGGCAAGGGAGACAGCGCCGCACGCATTTTACCAACAACGACGGTCAGCATCCAGCGTCTTCACAATCTCAACGACCTTTGACGACTACATCCTCGACACTCCCCGCTCGTCTTGAAATCTTGCAAAACCGTCCCGGATCCACAGAGATCGCCTTTTTTTTCCGACTCGGAGGGGTTTGGCTGTGCCATCACCCTTTTTTTCGCTTGTTTCTACCCGAGTACCAGGGGCGTCCGGGAGAGAAGTAGACCTGCCGTTCTTTGTGCCCTCGGTCGGAGGGGTCGTGCGGTATGGCCAAAAAGCACACCAAGGCTCCACGCAAGGCTCAAAAAAGCCTGCGTGCTGCCCAGCCCACCGATGCCAACGTCTCCGAAGAACAAGTCGCGCATGAGCGTGTGCAGATACTCCTTGAGAAGCAAGCCGAGCTGGACAGCATACTGGATAGACACGACGACATGGTGCGTCGCTTGTCTTTTTGTGTGGCTCGGATCCTGATGGGGAACGCAGGTCCGTGAAGTGTTTCATCTCGAGCAGTTTGTGACGTTGCTCGAGTACGATCCTAAAGTACGATCCATTTCTTCTTCTTCTCGCGTGCTGTGCACACGGCTCACGCATGTATGTAGGTGGCAAAACAGGATGACTCGGTTGTATTCCAGGAGGTATGTGGCGTTGATGGACGTGCCTGCAAGCTGGCTCATGATTGCGTGGATTCCGTAGTACAAGGCAAAATATGATCTGCTCGAACGTGCTGCTGCTACTGCAGGCCCATCGCGGTCTACACGCCGTGCACACACGCAGCGTGTCCTTGATCTCACAGCGTCGTCCCCTGTCAAGAATGGCATCGATGCCTCGACAAAGAGGGACCTGCGCCCCGTGCCACCCGAATTAGAGGTACCCACAGCTTTATCGTCAAAGGCCAAAGGAAAACAAAAGGCGGTCGAGCCACCACCTATGGACGATGCGAGCGGCGTGAGTATATCCGCGCCGAATGGGACGACCAAGACGCGCCCTCGACCGCGCGGCCTTTTGGCAAATCAGTCAGAGCAAGAATTACCGTCCATCTCGGTGTCTCGAACACACAAGCGTGCAAGCGCCTCGGTGTCATCACCGCCCTTGTCCCCTATCTCAAAGAAGAAACACAAGTCTGTGGTTAGGGATGAGAGTGTGAGCAATGTCCTTCCCCCGCGTCGGTCGGGGCGCCTCGAGCCGAACAAGCCTCCGGAACCGTGTCGTACCGCGCACCCTTCCTCAAATTCGCTCTTGCACGTTCCCGACGAACTGCCCTCTCTTTCTCGTACATCGTCCATCAAGCGCGTTCGACTGATCGTCCGCAAGCCACCCCCATCATATACGAACCCGCGTCAAAAACCGCCACCTCCAAAATTCGCCTCGAACCTGACCGATTTTCTGTCTTCATACGTGTCACTAGACGAGCAAGAGCAGACGCCGGAGGCGCTAGAAAAACTCGCACAAAAAGAGGCGGCGTTGCGCGACAAGATCGAGAGGTTGAGCAAGCAGGGCCGGTTTGTGCCTTTTTTGTACGGCGAGTCGTTCAAGGGGCTAGTGATGGGGAAAGCGACGGTCGCGCCTGTGCTTGCGATCACGGCGAACCCGAATGCGCGGGATCCGAGGCGGTCCAAGGACGTATGGGAGCATATCGTGGAGACGGTCGTCCAGCGGGGGCGGCATGGTGGTGGTGGTGGGTTGCTTGTGCGGGGACGACATGTGGCGGCGCAGGTGGCGAACCGGATACAGGTGTATTGGGATCAGTCGGCAGTGAGGGAGGACAAGGCGAGGGCGCAGGAGGAGAAGCGGGTGAGAGCGCTGGCAAAGGCGACGGTCAAGATGGTGGTGGCCGAATGGAAAAAGGCTGTCTTTGTGAGTCCTTTTTTTGCGTTGGTTAGGTGTTGGTGGTGGTCGGGTCGAGGTTATTGATTGATTTTTGTTTTGTTGGTAGTATGTACGAGAACAAGAGCGGCAACGGGCAGAGGCGGAGGAGATGCGACGGGGGCATGAACATTTGGATGCGATTTTGGATCAGTCGGGGCAGATATTGGAGACGCAGCAGGTAGATCTTTCAAGAGGTGACCTGTCGCGGTCGAGAAGTCGTTCAGGCAGTGTGTCAGAGTGGGACCGTGAGTCGGCGGGGACGAGCGAAGATGAGATGGACCACCACGACGAAGAGAACGAACACGAACACGAGGAGGGATCTGGAGCGGAGAGTGCGGAAGAGTTTGGTGGTCTTGGGATGGAGGATGTTGATCACGATGCCGATTCCGATCTTGATACAGATGCTGGCGAGGACGGTGTGGGGCAGGAAGAGAGCGAGAGGGAGAGCAGCGACGGGGATGATGATGAACCGACGACGCATGCGTTACTTGGACCACCACGCCGCGACGAGGCTGCCGTGCTTGCCCCTGCCCCGCCTGATCGCGCGGACGCGGACGCGGTGATGGAGATGGAATTCGAGACGCACCCATCCGAGTTTGGTGTCGACAAGGACGCTGCGATGTTGGACAAGGGACCGCGGGTGTTCGAGGACGCGGTGGCATCACCGAGCGTGCCTTCGGATATGGACTCGATCGCGCGTACGCCGACGCTGGGTGATGTGCGTTCGCCGGCGTTGGAGAGCTTTTATGATTATCCGATGCGAGACGATCCGTCGCCTGCGTCGAGCGTCGTGGAACATGACCCTATCAAGGACGACGATGTGTCGGTTGTGGTGGCTGATGAACAGGTGGTTAGCACGGTCGTAGTTGCGCCGGGGCCAGAAGAGGACGCGACGAATGACGTGGCTGACGTGGAGGAGGTCCAAGCAGAGGGCAATGGCGCGTCGCAACCGCTTCCGGAGCGTGTTTCCGGTGACGCCGTCTCTTCTGAGGTTCAGCAAGCCGATCCGCCCACGGGGGACATCCAAAACGATGCGTTTGCTCGCATACCAGAGTATCTAAAGTCGTTTGCTGTCGCACCCGTCGATTGGTCGCCCGAGGACAAGATCAAGCCACCGTTGCTTCTACGCGGGGTACTTCGACCGTACCAACAGAGTGGACTGGAGTGGCTCGCGTCGTTGCATTCTAATAATTTAAACGGTATCTTGGCGGACGAGATGGGGTTGGGGTGCGTTTTGGTAAAAACGAGCGAGATATGTGTTGTTCACCAGTTTCTTTTTTGATAGGAAAACAATTCAGACGATTGCGTTGCTTGCGCATTTGGCGTGTGATCGAGGGATATGGGGGCCGCATCTCATAGTACGTATGGTGGCCTTTTTTATATCTTTTGTTGATGCAGATGAATCGTCCAGATCGTTCCGACGAGCGTTCTGCTCAACTGGGAGATGGAGTTCAAAAAGTTTCTACCCGGGTTCAAAACGCTGAGTTATCACGGTAGCACCAAACGTCGGAAAGAACTCCGTCAGGGATGGTACAACAAACACCACTTCAATGTGTGCATCACGTCGTACACGCTCGCGAGCCGAGACGCACACATATTCAAGCGCAAGATGTGGTACTACATGATCCTCGACGAGGCGCACATGATCAAAAATTTTAGGTCTCAACGATGGAATATTCTTCTCATGTTTCGCTCCTTTCGGCGGTTGCTCCTCACGGGAACGCCTTTGCAGAATAATTTAACGGAATTGTGGGCTCTGTTGCAGTTTTTAATGTCGGGTACCAACTTTGCAAATCTCAAAGAGTTCGGAGAGTGGTTCTCGAGTGCGTACTTTTTCTCGAGGGACGCTCGTGTCTCACGTTGTCTTAGATCCTTTGGAGAAAGCGATCGAAATGGGTACTATGCTAGATGACGAAAACCTGCAGCGCGTTTCGAAACTACATACCGTACTGCGGCCTTACCTCCTTCGTCGACTCAAACGCGACGTCGAAAAAGAGCTTCCGAGCAAATATGAGCACCTCGTCCTGTGTCCGCTCTCCAAGAGGCAACGTTTCTTGTACGACGAGTTTATGTCGCGTGCACATACCCGCGAAGCGCTCGAATCGGGCGTATACCAAAAGATCGCCAACGTCCTGATGCAACTCCGCAAGGTGTGCAATCATCCCGACCTGTTCGAGGTCCGGCCCGTCGTCACGTCGTTCGCCATGACGCGTTCTGCGATCGCCGATTTTGAGATCAAGGAGCTACTCATCCGACGGGAGTTGCTCAGGGCGGAAGACGAGGAACGGGTCAATCTCGACCTGTTTGGACTGCGATTCGTGGACCAACAAGACGTGCCCCTGTTGTCCGCGTTGGAGACGCGTCGTTTGGATGCGACACATCGGTTACCGCTCATATCGGAGATGCCGGGGGAGCCACCGCCAAAGGATACGCGGACGATTGCGGGGTATCGTGCGTGGCGTAGTTATCAACAGCGCGTGCAAAAGGTTGCTCGGTGGGCGCAGATTGGCTATGTTAACCGCTTGCGGTGTGCTCGGGTGCCGATATATGGGCAGGATCTATTGAGGATCGTACAAGGTTGTCATCGTCCCATACTGCCGTTATCCGCCGTCGACCGGAAGACAGGGTACTTGGATACGGTGACCACCGTGAACGCTTTGGTGAAATCACACCAAGAACGCGAGGAGCAAGTGTCGAGCATCATTGATAGGTTTGCGTTTGCGACGCCTGCTGTTGTTGCGCTGGATCTTCCCCGTCTGGCACTGAGCGGGTGTGAGAAGCCACTCATGTCATGTCCGCCCACGTTCGACGATGCCTTGCACCGCGCCAGCGTCCGGCTTCAGATCGCGTTTCCCGACCCGTCCTTGCTGCAATACGATTGTGGCAAGCTACAAGAGCTAAGTCGGTTGCTGCGGCAGAAAAAGACGCAAGGACACCGAATATTGATTTTCACGCAGATGACGCGAGTGTTGGACATTCTCGAGATCTTTCTCAATTTCCATGGTTATCTGTATCTCCGACTGGATGGCGCGACGAAGATCGAGGATAGGCAGTACATCACGGAGCGGTTCAATGCGGACGCAAGGATTTTTTGTTTCATCTCGTCCTCACGGTCTGGTGGCGTTGGAATCAAGTATGTGTTTTTTTCGTTTTATGTGTATGGGATATTGATGGAACGGATGCTAGTCTGACTGGCGCGGATACGGTCATATTTTATGATAGCGATTTTAACCCGCAGATGGATAGACAATGTGAGGACCGGTGAGCTATTTCGTTTTGTTGGGGTACAGATGCGCCGCATCGCTGACGCGCTCCGATCTTGCCAGTGCCCACCGTATCGGACAGATTCGTGACGTACATATTTACCGGTTCATATCCTCGCACACGGTAGAAGAAGCGATGCTCATGAAGGCAAACCAAAAGCGCTCGTTGGATGATATTGTCATTCAGAGGGGCGAGTTTGATTGGCGGACGTTGTTTGAAGACGATGGTGCGTTGACGAAGGCGCTTGGGGAGGTTGAGGATTCCGAGGATGCACAGGCGGCTGTGATTGCAGCGAGGGAGGAGGACGTTCTCGAGGGTGCTGATCAAGCCGATTTTGGTGCAGAGGAAATGGTGGAGTCACGTGGGGGTGAAGCGGAGGCGGAGGAAGGTGAGCACGAGCATGGGGGGGAAGAAGCCGACGGGGGAAGCGTGTCGGACTATATGATCCACTTCGCGCGGACGGACTGGGATTTTTTTCGAGATTGGCGGCTTTAGCCTTATCCTCGTTTTGCTTTGTTTTTTTGTCACCACTACTCCATGTGTGTTGAAAAATGAGCGATTTTTTTGTATCTTGGATTAGATATTCTATTGGTATTTTATGTATCACGTGGTTTGCACTTACACTCGACCACTTCGATTTCAATGTCCTTGCTCACCTTTCTGGGTTTGAGGCAGGCAAAGTACAACCGGACTCCACTCACACTCGCAGATGTTCTCCACCGCACCTTTGTCGGCGGGCTTGCCGCGCTCAGCATTTACGGGATCTACCTGGGATACTCTGTTCACGAGCACGTCATGGCCAAGGGCAAAGGTGTGTTCCCGCGTCCCGTAGCGTGTACCTTCGGCTCCCGTTTTCTGATGCACATACTTTGTTTCACTTGTACTCGTCCAATCAGAGGTGTGTGTCGTTCGTTTCACGGCGTTGTGCAGAACAGCTGAGACTCTGGTAATGACACGGAGGCACTCGCGCTGAGAGAGGCTGAAACCAAGGCGCGGGAAGAGGTACAGGCAAGTGTCCACGCTTTCTTTTCTTGTTATCACCGGGAGTGCGCTCTGAACGCGAGAAAAAACAAAGGCTGCAGAGGAGGCTCGAGAACGGTCCTTGGCGGAGGCCGCACAAGCTGCACTCCCAAGGCGGACATAGGGATCAACTCCCACCGCGTTGCATTCCGAGGTGGGTGATGGGCTCGAAACACTGGCTTCTTGATCTCGTTTCAGTCTTTTTCTCGCGAGTCGTCTCGATATCTGATGCTGTGTTGATGTAGCAAGGTGACTTTATTTCTGTCAGCCAATCGTTGACTCTGCGGTAAAGCTCGGATTCGCAACAATAGTAATGAGCGTCGTGTGCCGCCGTGTTTCTATACGTCTCAAGGCACATGTGTACTGGGCCGGGTCTCAAGCTATCCACACAAAAATACATCTATTTTGCACCAAATATATACGAAGTAATGCACAACGAGCGACACAACACATGAATATGACGCTCTCACCCTTCAAGGAAGCGCAAGCCAAGCAGCAAGCAACTTGGGGTAGTTGGGTGTTCCGAGGCCCGTCACAGGGTCCCAACCGATTGTGGCATTGAATCCGTCGGTTCCGCATCCCGGGTTGTCTCCCATGGTGATATCGTTGAAGACACCAGCGAATGCAGGGGAATAGATCTATTGGAAATAACCCCGTCATGATAGGCTGAGTGTTTCGTGGTACATGACTTCACTCACTGTTGGGTTGATGAATCCAATAGTCGATTTGCCTGCTGCGAGACGAGCGTCGTTGATCATCGTAAAGATCGCACCGCTGACTGGAGAGGAGCAAGACGTTCCGTAAACAAGCTCGAATTCACCGTCGACCTAAGTCATGCGGAAGGAATGTGAGCCTGGCCGTTCATCCAGAGAGGTAAGATGAACGACGTACTGCAACGACATAGTTTGCTCCGTTAGCGGAAATGTCAGGGTAGGCACGAGACTGTTCACTCGTTAGCTGTTTCTATCTTGAGATGAAAAACATGTATATACCCCAGTAGCGTTCCACATGGTTGTTGGGTAGTCAGGGTAGTAGTTTGTCAAGTAGTAGTCGACAGCCGTCGCCTGATATTCGGGCATGGCAAAGTAGTTGCTGAATCCACCACCAGAGTAGATGACCTCCTCGCAAGCCGTCTCGGGATCGTCGACCGTGGAGCCGTATGGGACCATGGTAGCACCAACGGACGTGATGTAAGGGCAGGTTGCGGGGAAAGTGGGGTTGAACATCGTTCCATCGGCAGTTTGAGTTCCTACGCATCACCATCGACTCGGGCTAAGAACTAGATCGGGGAGAGGATTACTTTTGCTTACCATTGGGGTTCAAGCAAAGACCTTCGTTACCCGCGACACCGTAGTCACCAGAGCTGTACAAGATGGTGGTACCCATCAGACCGAGTTTAGCGTACTCGGCACACTGGCGTGCGGTATAGAATGGTGTGAGATCGGCCTCATTGTACGAGTACGAGGTCGAGATGACATTCGACAGGGGAGCGGTTCCGCATGCCAAAGGACCTTGATGGGAGGTATGTGAAGTTGCTCTGGGAAAGTGTATTTAAACGTGAGCTGACCTTCATATCCACCGCCATATGGATCAGGGTAAGTGGCATCTTCAGTCGGGTCGTCACCACCCTCGAAGGTGCAGTAAGAGGCATCAAGAGCGTCCAGGAAGTTGTTAAACGAAGCACCTGAGAAAACGACATGAGTTTCAAAGAAAGATAATAACTTGGTGACTAACCCTCTACCATATCACCGGCTTGGTACAGAGTCACCATTTGGGTTGGCCCGACGAGACCCATACCATATTGAAGATCAAGGTCGGATTCACCGTTGTAGTCGAAACCCTGATACTCGGTCTGTGCGTACCCTAAGTGGAACGTGAGACCAATATACGACTTCACGATGTACGACCTTACCTCCATCGATCGAAATCATGAACGGTGCCATTCCATAGAGATTGGGAGAGAAGTTTCCAAAGAACATGTCCAAATCAGTTTGAAGGTAGGCCTCTGGGGTGTACTCCACTACAATTCATGTGAATTTCAGGAGGTAGCATAAGACCGATTATTTGCTTACCAATTCCGTAGCTGTTCAACCCAGTCGCAGTCGGTGGGGTCGAGTCGAGTCCATAGAGCGCACGCAAGCAATCAAGCGTGATGTACTCGTCGCACGTCGAAAGGTCGCTGGGAATTGCACCTTGCAACTTTCCAGAGGTTTTCGGTCCATTTCCTGCACCTGGCTGACCGACGGAACGAGCAGGTTCAGTGCTACTACGGCGCGTCAGCTTAGCATCAAAGTGTACGCTCGGAGTCACAAAGTCCACGTGAGGGACAATGTGTTCAGGAAGATGGTAGGCGTCACATGCTATGCATTCGATCATCAGCCACCGTGCTCGACGCGATCTCTGGAATTGACTGACCAACGTGCTCCTTTCCTGAGGTGTGACTGTAGACATTGTACTCCGTCTGAAGGAGACGCTCTGCCTCCTCGGCAGTGGCGGTCACCTCGATCCAACCCTTGTTGGCCGTCAAGCGGATGCGCTCACGCTCGATGCCGCTGTCCAAGAGCCACGAACGAACAGTGTCGATCGTCTCGTCGCTTGGCGCGAACGTCTCCAGGACATCACTGGCAGACCAGTGCTTCCCATACTTCCCGGACTCGGGATGCGATACCTCCATGAGGTACTTGCCAATATCATCAAGGTTCCTTTGTGCGAGGGCAAATCGCAAAGGAACGCGTGTGCTGAGGTCATTTCTGCGCTTCAAAGTCCACCCTGCAGGGACATTGGTGCGCTTTTCATGGACAACATAAGGAGAGAGCGCTGGTTCCGCAGCAGCAAGGAGACCGAGACTAAGGACGACGAATGAGAGGAGGGACCTCATGGTAGGGCAATAGTAGGCGACCTGATGGGCTGTGGTACAATCTGAGGAGGATTTTATGGGAAGGGCGGTGGGACGAAATACGTAGAGCAGCATGGTGCATGTCAAGATAGCGCGATGGTCTCCGGGTGCCATGTGGGACCTGCATGCATATTTAGGACGCGTATTCCAATGCAGGGCGGTGCTTCCCGTCCGCGATACTAAGGTTTAACTTGAAGGCAGTAAGTGCAACATAACCAAAGAGTTGTTTTGCAGACGGTGGCATCCTGTCCTCCTGAGCTGGTACCAGTGAGGCCTCGCATTAGATAGAAATTATTGTCCACGCTGTGAGGATGTTCGAAATGCAGGACACGGAAACTGTTCTAAACTGGTCGTGAACATACCTTGGTTCCGTGAGACATTGAGTGCAGCAATAGCTTTGCAATGCGCTTAAATTGCTGTGCCAAGAGAGATAACGTGAGGCTTACAGGCTTTACTGCGGCCGCTAACCCCTCTAGAGTACAAACTTCAAGTTAGAGTGTCGGAGCGCGATCTAAACCGTCGCGAGTTCTCTGACCTGTTGCAACATGGTTGTCACTACCGCAGGTAGGGGGAAAAGTTCAGCCTGAGTACATTGCTACGAAATTCATCGAATGGAATATCTTAGCCAGTCCATGGGCCATGGTGTCTCGAAGACCGCTCGCATGAAAAACGGAACGATCAGTGACATTCTGGTTCCAACTCAGAGTAAAGAGGGTCACTTGATCATGCGAGTGGTTGTCAGCCGAAGAATCTTTACGAACCTCAGGCTACTGGCGTACTAGTATGTACTACTAGCCTGAGTAACTGTGCCAGTTCGACCAGAACCTTCAATTTTCATAGTTGGATAATTTCGGGTTTTGTGATGATGGCGGCCTGGGTATAGATCAAATTGATTAGCATTTGATAACCAACTGGTGCTAGCAGGACCGCAGCTATGGTTGCAAGGACTGCCATCGGGAGCTAAACATGGCAATGGGGTTGACGTTGGAAAAACTTAGGTATGTGTACTACTCATAGAATTCACAACTGCCGAATTTTGAAATTCCTCAGTATCATTAACGACTCATAGTGCGAGTGGTCCACAATAACTAGTATAGTATCACTCTGCTCCGCCACGCGCAACCACAATGTCATCCATTAGCCTCGATGAATGCTGGTATGCTAGTCAGGTGCAGTATAAATCGCGACGGGTATACCATGCCGCTCCAAAGTCCATAGGTTTAAAGAGTACCCCCTGAAGTTATGTCTAAGGCAACGCCAGCCACAGCTTGAGAAGCTCGGAGAAATTGGGTGTTCCCAGACCAGTGAGCGGATCCCATCCAACCGTCGCATTATAGCCTCGCGTACCGCAACCTGGGTTCGAGCCCTCGGTAATGTCATGGAACCCGCAAGCAAATTCGGCGGAGTAAATCTAGAGGAATGACAGGGAAAATCTGAGAACCTTGACCTTGCTGGTTGTGGCAGGTGCTTACCGTCGGGTTGATGAATCCGATCGGCCCTTTGCCCTGAGCAAGTCGAGCATCGTTGATCATCGTGAAGATTGCCCCACTGACCGGGGTGGAAGCTGATGTTCCCCAGACGAGCTGGAATTCATCGTTGATCTATCCATCGAATGGAGTGACTGAACAAAATATACAACCAAAACAAGTCTATCACATACGGCAACAACATACTTTGCCCCATTGGCTGAAATATCAGGGAACGCGCGAGACTGAATGGATTCGTTAGCATTCAACGCTACTAGGCACGAGGCACGAGAAAAACCGCACCGTTCCAGTCGAATTCCAGATCGTCGGAGGATAGTCAGGGGGGTAATGCGTCAAATAACTGTTCACAGCATCTTTCTGATAATCGGGGATCGCGAAATAGTTGCTGAATCCACCACCGGAGTAGATATCCCCCATACATGCCACTTCAGGTTCGTATACAGTTGCATTGGGTTTCACCATCGTAGCACCAACTGATGTGACGAACGGACAGGTGCTAGGGAAGCTCGGGTTGAACATCGTTCCATTGTAGGATTGTGCGCCTGCAAAAACCACGATAAGATAGCCATCCAGTGCCACATCAAGCGAATAGTGCTTACCATTGGGGTTAAGACAGAGGTCTCTGTTCCCGGCTACACCATAATCCCCAGAACTATACAAAATTGTGATCCCCATGAGGCCCAGCTTCGCATACTCAGCGCACTGCCGCTCAGCATAGAACGGGGTGAGATCAGCTTCATTGTATGCATACGATGTTGAGATGACGTAGGTAGGCTTCACGGTCCCACATGCCTCGGGACCTTTCGTTTGTAATGCTGAGAATGACAACATCAGGACAGAAGAACATACCCTTGTATCCACCGGGTGCGGGGTCAGGATAGATACCATCCTGATTGGGATCGTCCCCGCCATCAAAGGTACAATAACTGCCGTCAATGGCATCAAGGAAATTGTTGAACGATGCATCTACTCCACAATGTCTGTTAGATACTTGGAATGATATACGAAGTGCAATCTTACTTCCTATGATGTCCCCGGTCTGATAGAGCGTGACGGTTTGTGCGCCAGTGACCAACGACATCCCGTATTGCGAGTCCAGGTCTGACTCTGCATTGTAGTCAAAGCTCTGGTTTGTAGTTTGTATATATCCTACGAATGGATAGATATCACTTAAATGGTATCTGGAGTGCTTCAATCCGGAAACAGGCACCAACCTCCGTCAACTGAAACTAAGCAAGGCTCTTTTCCAATAAGGTCGGTCGAGTAGTTCTTCGCAAACATCTGCAGATCGCTCTGCAGATAAGCCTGGGGAGTATACTCCACTGTAGAACAACAACGAACAAACCGAACATGAGCTCAAATCAGATCCATTTGTGGAAATGTCCACTAACCGATACCATAACTGTTCTTGCTCGTAGCAACAGGTTCGTAGGACAGACCATACAGCGTCCGGAGACAGATCGGTGTGATATATTCATCACACTCCTCCAGTTCGCCAGTGATCCCTGACACTGTACCAGCCGCCTTCGGCGAAGTGGAACCGGTTCCGGGTTGTCCGATAGCACGAGCTGGAGCTGTATTTTGATCACGAGAGCGACGAGTCAACTTGGTGTCAAAGTGGACAGAAGGTGTCACAAAATCGATATGCCGCTGGACGTGCTCGGGAAGGTGGTATACCTCACAAGCTTGTTAACCCCATATCAACTTTTCTGGTGAACGAACGAACGAACATCTCGACTCACCTACGTGTTCTTTCTCAGATGTGTGGGTATACACGTTGTACTCGGTGTGCATCAGCTGTTCCGCTTCCTCCACCGTAACATCCACTCGAATCCATCCCCTGGTCCGACTGAGTGTAATCCGATCCTCTCGAATGCCGCTTGCGACGAGCCAGTTACGGACAGCATCGACGGTCTTGTCGGTCGGGGCGAACTCGCGTGCAATATCTCCTGCGGTCCAGTGTTTCCCGTAGCTGGGCGATTTTGGATGAGCCACATCGTGGAGGTATCTCCCGATGTGCTCGATATTTTGCTGCTTGAGTGCGAACCGCAAGGGGATAATGGAGGTATCATCGAGGCGTCTCGTAAGTTTCCAGCCCGTAGGAAGCTGCGTGCGTTTTTCATGCACATTGTAGGGGCTCAGAGGAGGTCCTGCATTGGAGAATACATCAAGGGTTGCACCTGTGAGCGAATCAAGGATTGCACCCGACAGCAGAGCTAGGGTGAGGGTCACGAGAGATACCAGCGACGGAGAGTGCATTGTAGGGCAACGCAAGCGGTGTACCAGCTCTCAGGCAGAGACAAATGAGAGGCGACGTTTTATACCTGACTGTTCCACAAGGCATAGTTAAGCCGAATCGGAATATATTTCTCGTCAGAATTTCGAGCGCTCTGGGTAATCGTTTCGAGTAACATAGCATAAGGCCTGGATACGATGGCCAAGCCATTCGGACCGAGAGATTTCCTGCGGCTCGACCGCAACCACGGGTTAATGACTGTCCGTGTTTATTAATAAGAGATCATTATACATGAGTTATCGCACACCTCATGAACTGGGACGAAGACAATGCATCCTAAATTTCTTGTCTTTCTGAGACTCTCTGCAACGTGCTGTATTATCCACGGTTCTTGAGCAGGTCAGGAATGCTTATATTTTGGATAACTCGCTGCTAAACCTTTTTGCCGTAATAGTGGTGGGAACTGGTGCACGATAACATCGAATTGAGTATCATGATGGGCCTGATGCAGATACAGCAACGATGGCTTGTCTATTTTGTTAAGCAACAGGTCGGGCGAATTATTTTACGACAATGCCATGCTTCAGAATTTACAGATGATCTCGCGCCATACACGAACCATCAAGTGGTCTCACCTGCCATTTTCCCAAGTCGAGCGCCAATTGAGTTAATTGAAGGGGCTGGCTCCGTCGGCATGGACACCACTGGATCGACTCGGATCACTGGCGCACTGGACAAGATGATGGCATTAGATACTGAAACGAGGCGGAAAAAGTTGACGTTCCTCGGGATGCGCTGTACGGCCTCTCGTTTACTATCCAGGTTGAACCCTAGTAAACAAATCTGCTCGAGCCAAATGATCATAAGGTATGAGTAAGGAATTGAAAGCACCACATCAGTGAAGCGGTTAGTAGTAGCCGACGGTCCTGACCAGTCCTGACCATTTCCCATTTTACTGAAGCATACCAGAATGTAAGCTGGTGTTCAGCTGGTGTGAACAGTCCTTCGTTGCATGATACCGCCCAGCGCGTGCGCCAAGAGTCAATTTTCCTCAACTGAGGGTCTACTGCTGTAGGTATTTGTGCAACTCGGCAAAGCTTTCTTGCTCCGCATGAATGCTTCTGGCTTGGCGCAAAATGAACTGTTCCCTTGACTATACTGCCCGACCTATCACCGAGCGGCTTTCTGCTAGCCCGCGGGACCCACGGTTTGGTATGGCAGGATACAGTAGGGTCCGGCTGACTCGGCATTGTACGTCACATTAGCGACGTGTATAAATAAAGGGACGGGTCTGTATGTGTGAGGATGGGATATGGTTGCGTCAAGGAAAATGGCTGGGTATGATTGCAAGTTGGACGTGTGCGGTCTCGAATCTGGGGCTCGGGTGTGTCGACGCACCCTTCTTTTGGGGGTGATCTGTGTGGAAAGGATATGAAGATGTTTTGTGGGGGTTGACATCCCGAATTGGCCACTTTCTATATCATCACCAGTCTGATAGAGCGTCACGGTTTGCTCGCCAGTGACTAACGACATCCCATATTGGAAATCCAGGTCTGGCTCTCAAAACTCTGGTCTGTAGTTTGTATATAATTTGGGAATTGATAGATGTTTCTTGAGTAGCGCCTGGATGGGCTTCAATACGAAAACAGGCGCTTACCCCCATCAATTGAAACTAAGTAAGGTTCCTTTCCAATAAGGTCGGTCGAATACTTCTTCGCAAACATCTACAGATCGCTCTGCAGATATGCGAAGCCCGCATACTCCACTGTAAAACACTAATGAACAAATACACATGAGCTCAGATTATATACATTTTGTAGAACATCCACTGACCGATACCATGGCTATTGATATCACCAGCAAACGTAAAAAAGACAATACAGCACCCGAAGACAATTTGGGTGTGATTTACTTGTCACAATTCTCCAGTTCATTAACCATATCAGACATTGTATTAGGTGTCTTTGGAGAAACAAGACTGGTTCTGAGTTGGGTGTCATAAAGTCGACATGCCGTTGGACGTGCTCGGGGAGATGGTACACCTAGCAAGCTACCAGTAATCTGTCGCTCATCAGTTTCTCCGGCGATCGTAGGAGGCAGCCAATATCTCAGGCTCGACTCACCCACGTATTCTTTCTCAGACGCGTGGGCCGGGTGTGCACGTTGTACTCGGTGTGCATCAGCTGTTCCGCTTCCTCCACCGTAACACCCACCTGGATCCATCCCCGAGTCCGACTGAGTGAGATTCGGTTCTCTCGAATGCCGCTCGCAACGAGCCAGTTACGGACAGCGTAGATGGTCTCATCGGTTGGGGCGAACTCGCGTACGTCTCCTCCAGTCCAGTGTTTCCCGTAGCTCGGGGATTTAGGATGAGACACGTCGTGGAGGTATGTCCCGATGTACTCTATTTTTCTGCTTGAGTGCGAACCGCAAGGTACCATCGAGGCATCTCGTAAGTCTCCAGCCCGTAGGAAGCTGTGTGCATTTTTCATGCACATTGTAGGGGTTCAGAGGAGGCCCTCTATCCGAGAGCTCAAGGGTTGCACCTGTGAACGGATCAAGGATTGCACCCGAGCAGAGCAAGGGTGAGGGTCACGAGAGATATCAACGAAGAGAGCGCATTCGATGCAGGCGGGGTGCTAGTTTTTGAGCAGTGACAACTGGAAGGCGACACGGTACAGTTGATAAACCCCTGTATCCAGTTCGAACGTTTTTGGTTGATCATTTTGGATCGATCTGTTCGGACCGAGAAATTTCCTGCGGCCGCAACTGCGAATTCAGAACTGTGCATGTATATATGTTAAGCGACAGAAAGGACGAATTCTGTTAGGATAGTGCCAAGCTTCGAGATTGACAGATGATCTCGCGCCATACAAGAATCATTTGGTCTCGCCAGTCCTGACCATTTCCCATTTTATTGAAGCATACCAGAATGTAAGCTGGTGTTCAGCTGGTGTGAACAATCCTTCGTTGCACGATAATCATTATGGGGATTGTGGTCGTCTGTGGTAGAACCGATTGTCACTATACTACAAAATGACATCCAACTACAGACGGGCTCACCAATCTGGTGGAATCCGATGTCAATCTGTGCCCTTCTCCCGCAGGTCTTCATCGAAAATCCGCCAGAAATTTGATGGATATCTATGTCTCTTCATACACTCCTTCTCTCTTGGCTCTCATTCGCGCGCGAGCGTGCTCGTTCTCAGACGAAGGTTTGCGGCGTATCTGGAACTGCGGACATCATTTCGTTCGCGGCAGTTGGTCAGGTACATCCGAGTGCAGATCCAAAACTGCGTGTGCTACCAGAGATGGAGCACGAAATCCCGAAGATTCGACACGGGATAACCGTCCCCTGGACGTATCACTGTCACCGAGACCGTAGGCGCCAGGAGTCGTACAGGCATTCCGATCCCACCGATGGGTCCATATCGCCTGCCAAGTTGCATAGCAGTCCACACAGCCATTTGAATCATGGTTTACGATCGGGGACGTACAAGCTCTCATTGATGCGGATCATCCAGGGGCATTACATGCATTCTGAGTTCGCGTTCTTGTCAGCCTGTCATATAGCGGTTGGGGAGAGATCGACTCCGGCACTGAATGTTGCGGTTTTAGAGATGGCTGATGTGGTTGAGAAAATAAGCCCAAGCTTGAGGGTAAAGACTTGGGACAGTGTGTGGTTGGAGCCTCACCTGAGTGACTCGTGATAGGCCTTTGGGCGGTCTTGAAAAGCGAACAAGCCTCAACCGAGAGATGCGAGAGTAAGTGCCAAAAGACACGAGCAGTCACAAACTTGAAGGGATCTAGTGGAGGCGCAGACAGCGACGCAGTGTGCACGGGCTATCGCTGAGTGAGGTCGTTGAAACTTGGTGGTGTCTAACTTGGGCCTGAACTTGTACAGCGATTGCTTCACCTGTTTCTCCCGTATGCACACGGATCCTTGGTAAGTTCTAAAAATCGCCAGCATAGTTCACTGACGTTGTCGATTGAGCAATGCAGGGGAACACCAACAGGCGGTCGATCGTGAACTGAGTCGTTCCAGTTAACAGCGGTAACCATGCCAACAGGGTTAGCCCCTTCAAGAAGTTCAATTATGTAGCGCAACTACTTGGGAAAACGGCGGTTGGGACCAGATGATTCTTGCATGGCGCAAGATCATCGATCATCTTTCACCGATCCTGAAGCTTGGCACTATCCTCAAAGAATTCGTCCGTTCTGTTACTCAACAAAATGGACAAACCATCGTTGTCGTGTCCGCATCAGGACCTCCTATCACGGCAAATCGAGGGTCCAACACTAAATCACCCCAAAGTAAAAGCATTCCTGACCTGCTGAACAACCCTGAGTTCTCTGGGTAATGTAGCACATCGCAGACTGATCTCGGGAAGACAACAAATATAGGATACATTCCAATGTGCTCACTTCATAAGGTGCGATACGCCAATAATCCGCATGTAATGATCTCTTATTCACAAACACATGGACTCATTTATGATCCGCAATTGCGGCCGCTTGGATTTCTTGGCCCGAACATATCGATCCAGGCCAAGTGTTATGTTCCTCCAAATGAGCAACGGCAACATTCGAACTTGATACATGGTTACGGTGCGTTTATCGACTGTGCCCTGCGGTATAGCCAAGTATAAAATGTTGCTTTTCATCTGTCTCTGCTCAGGAACTCGTCCGTTTCTATTTTCCCCAATGAACTCTCCGTGGTTGATATCTCTTGTGACTATCACCCTTGCTCTGCTCTCGGATGCAATCCTTGATTCGCTCACAGGTGCAACCCTCGATGTACTCTCAGACAGGGGGCCTCCCCCGACCACCTACAATGTGCATGAAAAACGCACGGAGCTTCCTACGGGCTGGAGACTTGGGAGACGCCTTGATGGTACCTCCATCATCCCCTTGCGGTTCGCACTCAAGCAGCAAAACATCGAGTACATCGGGACATACCTCCACGACGTGTCCCATCCTAAATCACCCAGCTACGGAAAACACTGGACTGCAGGAGATGTTGCACGCATGTTCGCTCCCGCAGATAAAACCGTCGACGTTGTCCGTGACTGGCTCGTCACGAGCGGCGTTGGAGAGGACCGGATTGCACTCAGTCGGACCAGGGGATGGATCCAGGTGGATGTTACGGTGAAGGAAGCGGAACAGCTGATGCACACCGAGTACAACGTGTATACCCACACGTCTAAGAAAGAACAAGTAGGTGAGTCGAAGTGTTGGTTGCTTCATACGATGGCCAGAGAAGCTGATATGGGGTTAAAAAGCTTGTGAGATATACCATCTTCCCGAGCACGTCCAACGTCATGTCGACTTTGTGACACCCTCTGTCCACTTTGACGCCAAGTTGACTGCTCGCTATAGTGATGAAAGTACAGCTCCAGCTCGTAATATCGGCCAACCTGGGACCGGTGTCGTTTCATCGAAGACGGCTGGTACAGTGTCTAACATGATTGATGAACTGTGCGAGTGTGATAAGTATACCACACCGAATTGTCTTCGGATGCTGTATTATCTTTTCTACGAGCCTTTTGCTGCTGACAGGAACAGCTATGGCATCGGTCAGTGGACGTTTCTACAATATATATATAATTTGAGCTCATGTGCGATTTGTTCGTTATTATTCTACAGTGGAGTATACTCCCCACGCTTATCTGCAGAGCGATCTGCAGATGTTTGCGGAGAGCTACTCAACAGACCTTATTGGAAAGGAACCTTACTTAGTTTCGATTGACGGAGGTAGGCGCCAGTTTTCGCATTGAAGCACATCCGGGCACTACTCGAGCAATATTTATACATTCGCAGGCTATATACAAACTACAAACCAGAGCTTTCGCTACAATGGGGAGTCAGACCTGGACTTGCAATATGGAATGTCGTTGGTCACTGGCGAGCAAACAGTGACGCTCTATCAGACCGGGGACATCATAGGAGGTAATATTGCACTCCGTACATCATTCCAGATACCTAACAGACATTATGGGGCAGATGCATCGTTCAACAATTTCCTTGATGCTATCGACGGCAGTTACTGTACCTTTGATGGCGGGGACGATCCCAAGGTGGATGCTATTTATCCTGACCCCGCACCTGGTGGATACAAGGGTATGTTCCTTTGTCCTAATGTTGTCATTGTTAGCCCCACAAGTGAAAGGTCCTGAGGCATGTGGGAATGTGACGCCTACCTACGTCATCTCAACATCGTATGGATACAATGAAGCTGATCTCACTCCGTTCTATGCCGAGCGGCAATGCGCTGAGTATGCGAAGCTGGGACTCATGGGGATCACAATTTTGTACAGTTCTGGGGATCGTGGTGTAGCCGGGCAAGGACGCCTCTGTCTTAACCCCGATGGTAAGGACTATTCACTTGATGTGACACTGGACGACTATCTTCTGATGCTTTTTTCAGGCACACAATCCTACAACGGAACGATTTTCAACCCAACTTTCCCTTGCACTTGTCCGTTCATCACATGTGTTGGCGCTACAATGGTGAAACCGAACGCAACCGTATTCGAACCTGAAGTGGCATGTACTGTGATCTACTCCGGTGGTGGATTCAGTAACTATTTCGCGATACCCGACTACCAGAAAAATGCTGTGACCAATTATTTGACGCATTATCGCCCTGACTATCCTCCGACGATCTGGAATTCGACCGGAACGGTATGTTTCTTTCTTCTCATGCCTCACGACTGGTAATGTTGTACGCTACCAAATTTACCTAGTCTCGTGCGTTCCCCGATATCTCAGCCAATGGGGCAAACTACATTTTTGCCGTATGTTAAACATTTATTTTCGTTGTTTCTGTTCAATCACTCCATTCAATGGATAGATGGACGGTAAATTCCGACTCGCCTCGGGAACATCAGCCTCCACCCCAGTCAGTGGAGCGATCTTTACAATGATCAACGATGCTCGATTTGCTTTCGGCAAGGGGCCGATCGGATTCATCAACCCGACGGTAAGCTTCTGCCTGCCATAACGAGCAAGATCAAGGTTCTTAATTTCTCTCTGTCCCCCCATAGATTTACTCTGCCGAGTTTGCTTCTGCGTTCCATGACATTACGGAGGGCTCGAATCCAGGTTGTGGTACCCAGGGCTATAATGCGACGGTTGGGTGGGATCCGCTCACTGGTCTGGGAACACCCAATTTCCTCGAGCTTCTCCAGCTGTGGCTGTCGTTGCCCTAGATATAACTTCAGGAGGTACCTTTAACCTATGAATTTGGAGTGTCATGGTGTTCTTGGATCTAGGCCCATTGATGATGTATAGAATGTGAACTACAGGTCGGAAAGAATTGTAACAGTGAAGTTGACACCAAAATGTGTTAAAATTTTGGTCTGTTGTCTCAATCAGTAAATTCACACCATTCTTTATTTGGCTAAATTTGGATAAATGCCATTCTAGGACATGAGACTGACCTAGAATTTAGTCTTTGCATTTTGTTATGTGACTTGGTAAGCAGAGATGCAGTGTAGCTAAGCTAGGTATGGGTAAAGGTGTGGAGCACCTTCTGGCTATAATCTGAGAGAACCTGGGACCTGAGTGTCAGCTGCATGGGCAGGCTGGGAAAAGCCTTGTGTGCTGCTGGTCATGAGTGAATGGATCTTGGAGAACATGATAGTGAGGGTTGTTTGAGGTAACTCTAAGAGTTTGGGGTGAACTCTAAAGAATCCCTGGGTGAAACAGGACTAGACTAAAACTTGGGAGATATTACCCTAATTTAGGATAATGGTGACTTCTGCAATGATATGTACTTGACAGTGATGAATGTCTAACCAGATGTGAACGAGGACATGACAATCGGCAATGATGAAATTGACTGTGCCCAAATAGAGCATATATGACAAGCATGTGATAATGAGCATGAAGATGGCAAAGAGCAGAGTAGGATTTGATAGTAGAGAAAAAAAGTAGTACTCGGAATGAATGCAGCCCCTAAGTAGGAGAGGAATTTAAGTGAATAGGACTAAGGAGAAGACAATGAGAGGAGAGGGTTTATATAGTGACTAGCAATAGGTTTAGGGTAGATTGTCTGAGTCTGAAAGTCTTTAGGGCTGGTATAGATAAGCAGCAATGAGGAGATCATGAGTATGGTGAGAAGTCCATGTGGGAAGAAAGAAGCATACTTGTGAGAGAAAGATAGAAATGAAAGAGACATGAGGCATGATGTCATAGTGATGTCATGGGGCTAGGCCTCAGGTCATGTGAGATGTCTCATGGTCATGTGCACTAGTCACATGACTTTGAAAGTGATAGAAATACTTTAAGTGTAAAAGATGAAGAAAAGTGAAAAATGTATTGTGAGGTCCACAAACTATAACACTGGGTATGGTGGGTGGGTGAAAAGAAAGGAAGGGGGTTGGTGTGTAGCAGGTATGCTGACTGGTGAGAAGATAGAAGAGAGAGAGATGCAGAGTCACAGCCACTCAAGCAAAGATAATTCTATTCTTACTCACATACTCATACTACTAGAATAGTCATCTTTGTGTTTTGT